>JARJLF010002382.1:0-40263 GCA_029378395.1 Mycena leptocephala
GTACTTGGCCAGCCGGACGGCGCGTATGGGACGGGCAGGGCTGCGGAAACAGGTGGACTGAGCTGGGCGGCGGGGATTGGTGGACCGAGCGATGCGGTTGATCGAGGCGGGACCGTTGCGCTTGCTATATTTGCGAATAGTCATTGGGCAGAACTTGGAGGACTGGAGCTGGAAGACGTACCGAGGAAGATTTTATAGAGAATGAGAACGACCGAAGATAGACCAGTCAAAGACACCAATATAGCCAAATTGCAACGTTTTGAGTGAAAGAGACCAGTCAATGGGACAAAGGTATCGTAGTAAAGGGATCGATATCGTGACGCCATAGCCGAGTTGCAACGTGTTGATCTTGAGAGAGTTGGAGGATGGTTGCGGCACAAAGCCACAGAAACCAGAGGACTCGCGGTACCAGCGCACAGCCAGTAGGAACCGTAGCGCAAAGCCACAGAGGAAGTGGAGGTAGTGGGAAGTAAGTGAGACGTAAGTGAGACGAAAGGGGATTGTGACTGTCACACGATTTGATCGACGACTGACGTGACTTCCTAAGTCTTCCTCTCACAACAATGATGTGGCTTTGCGCTGCATCGACTGGCTTTGTACTGGCTTTGCGCTGGTGGCGTTCGTGTGCCGCGAGTTTGGTCCCGAGAGTCGACCGTTTCTCTTCCTCCTATGGCCGAACCCACCTCTTGCTCGAGTTCTCGATTCCAACCCTTCGCGCTGCAGATAGAGGCTCTGCTGGCTCTGCGCCGGTAGCTCTGTCTCCAAGTCTCTCCCCACGTGTCTCTCTCTGTTTTGTTCCTTTATCCCTCAAACCGCTGTTTGTTCGACTGATCGCGTTCGGACACGAGTTTCCCTATAATTAAATTGCTGGACAATCATGCCTAGGCGAAAGCCACACCACTGCGCCACTGGATCTTTGTTATAAAATGCGCTCACCCTCATGATCACTACTCTACCAGAACGCGACTCACTTTCTTTAATTTTCACCGCTCTTCCCTCATCTTCACCACTCTACGACTCCATGGCGTCCGCTGGCGATGACGACCTAGACATTCCTTTGGAAGAAGACGAACCGACTCAAGGACCTTGGCCCTTCAGTTTCAGGTTCGTCGGCTGACGATCTACCGATGCGCTCGACACTAATGCTCTACAATGCCAGGTTTGATTACGTCCCCCAATTTGGCTTCGGCATACCTTCTCCATTCAAGCGGCTTCCAAAGCCCCGTACCCGCGGTACGCCCGGAGGCCCTCGGCCAACTACCAGGGGCATTCGACCAGGCACCAACCCGCGCAAGCAGGCCAACCCGCCTTCCGACCCTAATTTTCCTCCGTCAAATCCTCCGCCGCGCCGCCTCAGGACCCAAACACGCCTTCAGGCTCCACGGCCTCCAATCCTGCACCGCCGCCTCCCGGCCATGGCGCCGCACCTTCGAGCTCCAATCCTCCACCGGAGGGCACTCCGGCCTCCAATCCTGCACCATCGCCTCCCGGCTATGGCGCCGCACCTTCGAGCTCCAATCCGCCACCGCCGCCTCCCGGCCATGGCGCCGCACCTTCGAGCTCCAATCCGCCACCGCCGCCTCCCGGCCATGGCGCCGCACCTTCGAGCTCCAATCCGCCACCGCCGCCTCCCGGCCAGGGCGCCGCACTTCGAGCTCCAATCCGCCACCGCCGCCTCCCGGCCAGGGCGCCGCGCCTTCGGGCTCCAATCCTCCACCGGCTCATGCTTCTGGCTCGGGCTCGCAAAATCGACCTCCTCCTAATCAACGCACCCCACCTACCGGCTCGAAGCGGAAGCAAACGGACGATAGGCCCAATTCGAGTCCCCGGTCGCAACGTCGTCGCACTCAAAATGCATCAACTCCGAAATCGCCGACGACGAAGCGGAAGAAGGGCGGGCCAAAGAACTGGGCAATCCCCGTAATGCGGTACCAGAGGAGGCAGCGGATTACAGGTACGCTACTCTCCGTTTCATTTCGCTTGGGCATATTGACTGACGTCCCGACCCAGAGGGCACTACATCTCCATCTCCGTATCCTGATGGGTCTCCTTTCTCAACGTGACGTGCCGACCCGTCTTTCCGCCGACGCAATGGCCCCGTTCGAGGCGCGGTTTGCTTGTGCAGACGACGTTGACGCCCAGCTGAGCGAGATTCTCGCGCCGCCATACCGCCCACGTCCGCTATACGTCAACAGGTCACAGACTTCTTGAAAACCGCAAAGGCGGCCGGCACCCAGACAGGTGCAGATGCCACCGAGTCGGCGAAGACCATCTACGCTCCATTTTTAACACCGTCGCCAATGCTGCTCTTCCCTATTTTGCACCCGACGTCTTCGGCAACCCGGAGTCTATGTACAACCTCGCCCACGAGCACATCGCCATCCATTCCTTCCGCGCCGCTGCCATGCTATTCGCGTACTCCTCAATCTATCGTGTCACCTTAAGCTATGTTCAGGACCAGCACCTTCTCCAACGCTTCTACCGCAGCTTTATATACGGACACATGAAGACGCTGGCAGCCAAAGAAGAGCGGCGTCCAGGCCGTGTGGAGCTCGACGTGGTGCTTAACGCCATTTATCGGCGTCGCGAGGAGGTGTGTTCATACCCTGTCATCTGCTGCTGTTTGTTACTCATATATTCTCAGACACTGTCGATGCGCCAAGAACAAATCATCCGAGACTGCTTCATGAACGGATTCGTGATGAAATTGGCAGCAGAGAGAGAGTGCCATTCTGATGATGAAGAGGCTGACGACGTCGGCGTTTCCCGTGTTCACGAGAAACCAGGACGCGACGGCGCTGTCTCGGCACTTTTTGGGGTGCTGGACGCGAGACGTGATGCAGTCATGGCACAGAAAAAAAAGAAAGGAGCATGGTAATTCTCACATCACTTCTGCTTCGTCCATATACTCACTGTTTCTGTCAGGCGACCCCGCAATCGCCAACGGGTACTTCCTCCTTCCAACCTCTCTCGCGCACTGCCCACCACCGTTCTATCGATTATTTCTCCCCCAAATTCTTCAACGACTTGTCCGTCTGGGATCGTGCGTCCTACATGGATAACGGAATCGCCCTGCCCTTGGAGGAGCACTGTCAAACCTGGGAGGCTATCCAGCAATGGCGGAGTCTATCAACGGCAGACTTTATGGCCAGGTACGGCAACGCCAAACTCGCTCTCTACAACATCCCGACCGAAGATGAGCTTGCTATGCTTGCTTCGATGGACGAGGATGACTAGATTTTTTCTCTCAAGTAGAATAATTCTGACGCTCTTTCTGACGCTCTCCAGTTTCTCTAAGTAGGCTAGTTTCCTTATAATACTTTGCATATGTACCTATCCAATTAAATTTACACATCTCTACTCATTACTGCATGTGATCATGACCACGAACGAGAATCCAGCGCAAAATCAATTCTGACTCAGGAGGATGGACCGGATTTGGCAGTCAATGCGCCTAATTTGGCTCTCAATGCACGTGACCAATCACACTCCTCTTTCTTCTCGACCACCAACTTCTCTACACTACGGCTTTGCGCTGTAGTCTCCTACTGGCTTTTGCGCTGGTAGATTAGTGCCCACCGCGGACCGCTCTTAACCACTACATTCTCTACGCTGCGGCTTTGCGCTGTGCTCTCACACCACCACATTCTCTACTGTTCACTCGCGGCGGCAGGTGCTACCCTCAAAGACTCGTCGATTTCTCTTGCTGATGCGTTATAGCTTAACCAGCCCACCATGCAACGCGTGCCGCGAGAAGAAGACCCCCAGTACCAGCCGCCTCCGCTGCCCTTGGAGGTCATCTCGTCGGATCGAGTACCATGGATCAAGCCTCCTCCAGTGGAGAAGGCCGGGGGCAGCGGGAAATGGGGGAAATGGGTGCAGTATGAAAATTCGAGCACAGACCCTCCGTCCTTCTACATTCGCAAGCGTGCATTAACCTGGAGACCGCAATCGAAACACTCGGTTTGGTACGATCGAGCGCATCGGCGCGAGCTGTACCTGCGCGCGGACTTCCAAGTGCCGCTGGGTGTCTTGGAGGTGGATTTGTTTGGTTGTCCGGCCCCTCGGGACCTCTATTACGAATCGGAGCAGCTTGAAGGGGTGTTCACACCAGTGCTTAGGCACCCGTCTCGCTGGATGTACCGTACGCGGGAGTCCCCTCGAGATATCGGTCGTGTGCTCGCCCGTCCAGCTACCGAGCGGTTACCAATGAAGGGCACTTCACCTCCCACGCAGCGTCTGGCCGCTTACGACTCGGATGAAGATGACGACGACGGAGGGGACTCAGATGACGACGAACCTCCCCCTGCGCCAGTGGTCCGCGTGGTGGAGAGCACGGAATTGGTCGCCGATGGACCCGAGTCTTCTTCACCTGCTGCACCTCACACGCACGCAGTCGGAGACGAGGATGCGGAAGGGCGGCTGAAACCGCAGGATCAGGAGAAACCAATGGAGGTCGAGTCTTCTTCACCTGCTGCACCTCACACGCACGCAGTCGGAGACGAGGATGCGGAAGGGTGGCTGAAACCGCAGGATCAGGAGAAACAAATGGAGGTCGACATCGAGGATAACGCAGGAATGGATGCTAACGTGGATGATGACGCAGAAATGGAAGAGGACCCTGTGTCGCTGGGAGAGGAAAGCGACGACGAACTTACCTGCCCGCCAAAGGAGGCTGAAGAGGCCGAGTCTTCGCCACCTCAGGGGTGCGCAGTGGGAGACGAGGATGAAGAAGGGCGGGAGAGAGCGCAGGAGGAACAAATGGAGGTGGACGGCGCCGAGTCCTCATCTGCTGCACCCCAAACTGATAAAGGAAAGGGGCGCGCAATGGTAGACGAGGACGACGAAATTTCACCAGTAGGACCCCCCAGCTTCCCGCCTGGCCGCCAACCATCCCCACAGCAACGCCATCGCTCCCGCTCCCCGCAGCGCCATCGCTCCCGCTCCCCGCGGCGCCATCGCTCCCGCTCCTCGCCTCGCCGCCAATCCTCTCCGGGGCGCCCCCACCGCTTCTTCCTCTCCTCGCGGCGGCGGTCCAGCCGCTCCCGCTCCCCGCGGCGCCGCCAATTCGCCCACTCCCCGCCTCCCCGCCAGCCTTCCCTGCAGCGCTACCGTTCCCGCTCCCCGCAGCGCTACCGTTCCCGCTCCCCGCGGCGCTACCGTTCCCGCTCCCCGCAGCGCTACCGTTCCCGCTCCCCGCAGCGCTACCGCTCCCGCTCCCCGCAGCGCTACCGTCAACAGCGACAGCGCCGACGACTCGCCCATTCCCCGCCTCCCCGCCAGCACTCCCCGCCTCCCCGCCAGCCCTCCCCGCAGCGCCGCCGCTCGCGCTCTCCGCTTCGCCCCCCTCCGCTGGTATCAGCAGTATGTGAGGATTCGGGCTCTAGCCTCCTTGGCCGAATAGGCCCCGCGCCGCTTCAACCTCCTCCGCCGATATTGGCAGTATATGAGGATTCTGGCTCCAGCCTCCTTGGCCGAATGGGCCCCGCGGCGGACAGGTCTTCAGGCCCGCGGGTACATCGATTCTATGACTTGGGGGTAAGGCGCGACGACCTATGGGAAGGGCACGGCAAACCCAAGAAACGACGGCACTGATATTTGGTTATCTGGACTCAACATACATATAATTGCTGATTATTGTAACTATACTTGCATGTAATGATTATTGTAACTATACTTGCATGTAAATAACTACTGTACATACTGAAAATGCGACTTCGTACTCTTGATCCAATATGATTATGTCATTCGCCGAATGCATTAGATCGCGTGACCATGATTCATGACACGATTGCAAGACTCCAACGTTCATCTGCTTCCATCTGCGGCTTTGCGCTGCGGAGTCTACTGGCTTTGCGCTGGTAACAGCGAATGCAAAGCTTCTTACATTTCAGCTCTTCAATGTGCTCTTCAATACTCCGCAATTTTCCGGGCGATGGCGCTCATGAGTGTCCTCCGCCGGCGGGCAACTTCTCTCTCTAACGTCTATCTGTGGCTTTGCGCTACAGAATCGACTGGCTTTGCGCATGCGTCGGTGAAACGCAAGGGTTTCTACCCGCTCTTCGATGTGCTCTTCAATACTCCGCAATTTTCCGGGCGATGGCGCTCATGAGTCTTCTCCGCCGGCGGTGCAACTTCTCTCTAACGTCTATCTGTGGCTTTGTGCTACAGAATCGACTGGCTTTGCGCATGCGTCGGTGAAACGCAAGGGTTTCTACCCGCTCTTCGATGTACTCGGCAATTCTTCGGGCGATGTGGTTTGCGGATGTCCTCCTGGCGGCCGAACGGGTGAGGTGAAGTTGACTGCAATAAATAATGGAGGTTTGATAACGGAGGTGCGATCGCTCAACTTTTTGAAATCTTATAATTGTACTCACATTTCTCATCTCCCAGCTAGGCAATTTTCGACTTTCGTAGGGTTATGACGACGAGGGGAAGTGCGGCCCTCGAAGACGAGCGAAACCCTCCCGCACTCTCGTAGGACGGCAGCGCTACCTTGCAAAGGCGCACGAAGTGCCTTTCTCACCCTTGACAAGACTTGATCATGTAATCGCAATTACGCGAACGTGAACAAAGAACCGTTTCTTGTGGCTCCCACTTTCACCCCACTTTCACCCCATCGCTGTACAATTATGCTGGCTACAGGTGCCTGGCTCACTCACCTCGGGCGTCTCCCGAAACCTACTCCCCGCAGCACCTCTTTCCAGTACGAACAAGAGTCTCGACGAACCGGCTTCCGGAGGCTTGCGACTCCACCAAGCAGATCCAGATACCACGCTCGCCACCACAGGAGACGTGCTCATGCGGTATCCGAAGTGTTTGAAACGCCCGAATCGTCTGAATCTGACGACGAGTCTTTCACGGCCACGCAAAACAAGGGCTTTGCAGACGAATCGCGTCTGTCAAAGAACTTATTCGCAAAAACAGCCGCCCATCTGTTCTCATTCTTCTGTAACATGGTGCGCGTTGTCCTTCGGCTTCTCCTCCACTCCCTGTGGACTTCTCTCCGGCTGGTGTGGACTTCTCTCCGGCTGGTGTGGACGTCTCTCCGGCTGGTAGATCACCTCATCCTTCAGCACATCCGGGCCATAGCGTTGCGTTTTGTCGGCCCTCTCTTCATTGTGATGTCTCTCGGGCTACTCCTCTTCATGGTCCTTGATCTCGCACCGTCCTTCACCATCCACCATGTATTGCGTCTTCCCGCGTCTCCGACGCCAGACATCGCTGCTCGGCGCTCGGATTACTCTCACTCTCCACTGTCTCTAGATTCGGTGCCCACCGACAACACCAGAGATGCAGAGGCTCGCCTGGATGGAGTGCGATTACAGCGCTTAGAGGACGCACTCTCAGGGCTGTCATCACAATATGAGCGCACCCGGCGGGACATCAGAGTCGTAGAAGCACAAGCGAAGCACCACAGTGTGAGTGCGAGCTCTGAGCTCCACGGCCTGAGAAGGGAGCTCGACGCATTGCGGTTGCTCGTGCGCGCATATGCCGCGGAAATTCCCTCCCACGCTTCTACGAGGTCGGAGCTCGACGGCTTCAGAAAGGATCTCGACGCATCGCAGCTGTTACATGCGGCGGAGAGCAAGATTATCAGGAAGGATATCGAGAAGTTGCAGCTGCTTCTCCAGGCATTCGATACGCAGCCGGATTTTGCCTTATCCTCCACCGGCGCCTCCGTTATCCCATCTCTTACCAGCGCGACCTATACACGTCCATCGACACTGGCCGGCCGGATCGTGGCGTCCTTGACCGGCAAAGGCACTGCCGCTGGACGTTCACCGTTCACCGCCCTCCACTACGACATTCATGATGGTCATTGCTGGCCTTTCGCCGGATCTCAGGGTCAGCTTGGTATCGTGCTCAGCAACCTGGTCTACATCGAAGCCATCACCATTGAGCATGTGGCTGCTACAGTCGCAGTGGGCAGGCGGACAAGTGCGCCGCAAGATATGGAAGTTTGGGCTCTGGTCGAAGGACAGGACAATATCACAAAACTCAGGGCCTGGTGCGCCGAGCTGGCCCAGCAGGGACGCGTGCCTGCGATACAGAATGGGCATGCGCTTGCGACCCAGCGAGGGCAGCCTGCGCGTCTCGGGCTCTCGGAGTACATCCGCATTGCGTCCTTGCGGTATGACATACACTCCCCAATAACATCCAGACTTTCCCTGTCGACGCGGAGATCCGGGATATCGGTATCGACTTCGGTCTCGTCGTGCTGGTGGTGAAGAGTAATTGGGGTATGGAGGAATACACATGTCTCTACCGCATTCGGGTGCACGGCCTGCCGATGTAACTAAATATTGACTTGTTCTCTTACTTTTGTTTGTTTTTTTCGAATGTTTCGCGTACGACTTACTTGCTGTGTCGTTTGTACTAGCGCTGTACCGTTAGAAATTCAATTAAATAGCACTTCTAGCGACATAAAAACAGTTATTTTTTCAAATAATCGTAGGGTAGGCCCGCTGGCGCGGCACAGCCCACTATTGTATCAGCTTGTTCACCCTTTCAATCGGAGAGTTGCACGAAAACTCCCCGTCTTTTCCCCTCCGCAACACATGATCATAAAGTCCAAAAAAAGATACGGTCTCTTTGTTTCTGGACAGGTGCTGCGTCTTTGTCCATAAAAGGAAACTCCGAATCGCTCTTCACCTGTATCTCTGTACAGCTCTCTGCACAGGCAGTCCGTAGTTCCCTTTTCTCACTTGTCTTACATTCTACTCACACCTTCCCCTACTCTCACAGGGTTTTCACGTCCGCATTTCTGCCCTTCCCGAGGTCACTTCCGCGATGCAGACATCTTTGCAAATCCGCGAAATTTGCGACATGGTAGCGGGTCAGCTAGATCCAAAAATCCGTCCGATTCCGCCGCTCTCGTTGCTCTGTCGCGAACTTGTAAGGCTTTCAGCGACCCGGCGCTGGATGTTCTCTGGGAGACACAGGACACAATCCTTCATCTCCTGCGGTGTTTTCCGCGGGATATCTTTCCTCTAGCTACTGCCGACACACGATATTACGTGAGTAGACTCGACTAGTGGCCTCAGATCACCAGTTCTAAAGTGTTTCTTTCTGATAGAATTTTGCCCGCCCGATTGTTGACGGTGACTGGGTTCGGCCACTCGTCTACGCGCGTCGCGTGCGATTCCTCGCTATTACAATCCGGACCACTTCGTCGCCGCTCCTGGAGGCCCTCGCATCATTCCTTCCCGCCGACTCCTTGTTCCCAAATCTCAAAGAACTCAGCTGGGACAGTGACCGATTCCCATTTGCGTACCTTCTCGCCCCAGAATAGAGCGCATACATTTCGTTGGTTTCGAGATCTCCGAGGCTGAGTTTGCGGTTCTGGGGCACAGGTGTCCAGCTCTGAAAGACATCTCCTGCTGCCACACCGTCGATCCCCGTATTTCCGCTGCGTTTATTTGCTCGCTCCGCGATTTAGAGAGGCTGGCCATCGGAATTCCCGACCTCAGCACGTTGAATTATCTCGGAAGACTTTCGACTCTCAAATCGTTGTGTGTATCGACATTCCCCAGCGAATTGGCATCTTCGGGACCTTTCCTACCATTAATTACCCCGCAGTTTATCGCCCTGCGCAATCTCCGTCTGCTGTGCCGCACTCACGTCCTGGGGCAAATTGATAGCACGGTCGGATTTTTCCGGACGTTCTCGAACCCCGATGGCACCTTCTTCGACCAAATACATGCTGAACTGATCGTGGACCTGGGGATCCCGTCGCTTGAGGGTCCGACACCATGCATCCACGTATTGCGACGACTTATTGACTGTTTCGGGAATCTACACCTGCTTATTATTTTCCCGTGCTACGAATAAAGGACGAGGACATCGCGGAAATAGCCCAAGCGCTGCACGTATTCGGCAGCTCACGTTGTATGGCTTTCGCCCACCCAGTCTCACGCTCCAGGCACTCTGCTCACTTGCCGCGCTGTGCTCGTACCTGGAGGATCTTGACCTAGAATTCGACACTTCCGAGATCCCATCGCTATCCACAATCGGGTCGACATTGTTGTTCAGAGGAGGCTAACGTCCATGACAGTGAGGGCTTCGACTACCATGGATTCACCATACGATGTGGCCTTATTCCTGTCACGAATTTTCCCCAACCTCATATCGATTTCAGCCGACTGGAGCTTCAAAACAAGGAGATTTTGGAAGGAAGTTGAAAGACTGCTACGCAACCTTCGGAAGATATCTGATATGGTGAATGAGGTCTAGTGTAAAAAGTAGGTTATGTAGTTCTGTACTTGTTCAAACACTGCTCCATCTAGAGAAACGTCGAGTCAGCATTGACGAAGTATGTACTGACCGGAATATCGATACTTGGCGGAGCCATATAAGCCAGCACAAAGCCAGCTGCAGCACGAAAGGTCATTCGGAGCTGCAGCGCAAAGCCACAAGGCATGAGAGACGAAGCCAAGTTCATTCAATTCGGCCAAACTTGGAAATCGATGCACGTGACCATCAATTCGACTTTTCTTTCCCAACGTCCATCTCAGACTTCAGTTCTTGTGGCTTTGCGCTACAGAACCCCTTTGAAAACTAAATTAAAGAGGCACTGAGACTTCATATACCACGGGATCCGCCGGACGCTGCCGCGCGTCTGGGAGCGCGCGCGAGATGCAGAGAGCTCCGCAGACACGCGGGAAAGCCCCCGCGTCCGGGATGGCCGCGGAATAGCGCGCAAAATACAAACGAGGATGAACTGAACAATGTTCTTACGGATGTTGTGTTTTCAACCACAGTTGATGCATCATATTTTTTGAAAATATCTAAGTATAATCGACTGGCCAGGTTTCCGATTATCACCTTACGCAGACAAAATTCATGTGTAAATGAGTGCAATAGACACCACTGTTCGCGCGGTGCCAGCACATAGCCAGCAAGGAGAATCTGCAGCGCAAAGCCGCAGGTGGACCATGAAGGTGACTTGAAGAGAGCTAACCGAAGGCGGTGCCGCCTCAAATTATAGTGCGGAATGTTGCGGAGACTTCATCAATAAACAAAGATACAGTGATCACCAAATCCATACACGTGTCTCACTTCTTACCATCTACTCTCACCATCGTCTGCGGATTTGCTCTGCAGACACCCGGCTACTGGCTTTGCGCTGGTAGCCTCGGCTACAAGAACCCAAGAAAGACACACTACTGGCTTCTGGCTTTGCGCTGGTACCGTCGAGGAAGACAACAGGGAGCGGCTATCCTCGAAGTCGTCTCCGAACCCTCGAATATCAACACGTCTAAGTCCCGCCGCCCCGCACAAAACGGCCCATTTTTTTTTCGCGCGTTCTCCGCCTTATTCATGGACGCGGGGTGTGCTCCCCCGTCTGCGGAGTCCCTTGCACCCCCCGCCCGCCCCCAGATGCGACGTGGGCGTCGATGACGCGTCCAAGTCCCGCCGGCCCGCCCACAACGACCTTAAGTTTTTTTTTTTTTGCCGCTTCTCCGCTCTGTTCCCAGACGCGGGTGTACTCCCCTCGTCTGCGGAGTCGCTTGCATGCCCGCGCACGCCCCGATGCGGCGTCGTGTCCCGCCGCCCCGCACAAAACGGCCCTTTTTTTTTTCGCGCGTTCTCCGCTTTATTCCTGGACGCGGGAGGTGCTCCCCCGTCTGCGGAATCCCTTGCAACCCCCGCCCGTCCCCAGATGCGATGTGGGCGTCGATGACGCGTCCAAGTCCCGCCGGCCCGCCCACAACGACCTTCAGTTTTTTTTTCGCCGCTTCTCCGCTCTGTTCCCAGACGCGGGGTGTACTCCCCTCGTCTGCGGAGTCGCTAGCACCCCCCGCCCGCCCCCAGATGCGATGTGGGCGTCGATGACGCGTCCAAGTCCCGCCGGCCCGCCCACAACGACCTTAAGTTTTTTTTTTCGCCGCTTCTCCGCTCTGTTCCCAGACGCGGGGTGTACTCCCCTCGTCTGCGGAGTCGCTAGCACCCCCCGCCGCCCCCAGATGCGATGTGGGCGTCGATGACGCGTCCAAGTCCCGCCGCCCCGCACAAAACGGCCCATTTTTTTTTCGTGCGTTCTCCGCTTTATTCATGGACGCGGGGTGTGCTCCCCCGTCTGCAGAGTCCCTTGCACCCCCCGCCCGCCCCCAGATGCGATGTGGGCGTCGATGACGCGTCCAAGTCCCGCCGCCCCGCCCACAACGACCTTAAGTTTTTTTTTGCCGCTTCTCCGCTCTGTTCCCAGACGCGGGATGTACTCCCCTCCTCTGCGGAGTCGCTTGCATGCCCGCGCGCTGCAGCGTCGGCGTCAGGGGAGCACGAGACACGTCTAAGTCCCGCCGCCCCGCACAAAACGGCCCATTTTTTTTTTATATTGACTTGTTCTCTTACTTTTGTTTGTTTTTTCGAATGTTTCGCGTACGACTTACTTGCTGTGTCGTTTGTACTAGCGCTGTACCGTTAGAAATACAATTAAATGCAATTCTAGCTACATAAAAACAGTTGTTTTTTCAAATTATAGTGCGGCATGTTGCGGAGACTTCATCAATAAACACAGATAAAGCGATCATTGTTTGCGCACTCCAAATCCATACACGTGTCTCATTTACTTCTTACCATCTACTCTCACCATCGTCTGCGGATTTGCTCTGCAGACACCCGGCTACTGGCTTTGCGCTGGTAGCCTCGGCTACAAGAACCAAGAACGACCCACTGCTGGCTTCTGGCTTTGCGCTGGCAGCGTCGAGGACAACAGGGAGCGACTATCCGCGAAGTCGTCTGCAAACCCTCGAATATTATGACCTTTGGATCTGCTCCACAGACCCTTTGCGCGGGTAGCACGTCAAGACCTCGGTATTCCTGTGCTTCAGTTTAAGTGTACGTCGGCCTTGCAATATTTCAAATCGACCTAATTTTCATTTTTCTTCAGTGAGGCCGCAGTTCGCGCATTTTCCCCAATTCTTTTTGGTGCCCTTCTCCGGACTGGTCCTGGACGCGGGCGCTTCAATCCCCCCGTTTGTGGAGTCGCTTGCACGCCCGCGCGCGCCCCGATGCGGCATCGGCGTCGGGGAGCACGAGATACGTCTAAGTCCCGCCGCCCCGCACAAAACAGCCCATTTTTTTTTTGGCACGTTCTCCGGTTAATTCCTGGACGCGGGGTGTGCTCCCCCGTCTGCGGAGTCCCTTGCACCCCCCGCCCGCCCCCAGATGCGACGTGGGCGTCGGTGACGCATCCAAGTCCCGCCGCACCGCCCACAACGGCCTTAATTTTTTTTTTCGCCGCTTCGCCGCCCTGTTCCCAGACGCGGGGCGTACTCTCCTTGTCTGCGGGGTCACTCGCCCGCCCCACCCCGACCCCCGATGCGCGTCGGTGTCGAGGAGAGCGCGGCGGCCGCTGCGCTCGCAATTTTCTTTTTGCCATTTTGTTACGCTTTCTTGCGCGCCACCGCCGGTGGCGGTGATCCTCTCCGCGCTTGCGGCTGCCGCTCGGTCGTCTCTGCTCGGTCGTCTGTCATCTCTTTTCATTGTCGGCCTCTACATCCTGCACCAATTGCCTGCTCTCTCCCCACCTCAATCTGCCGTCCCATACTCCTTGCCAACTCCCTGGACACTTCCTCCACTTCTTCTGTGCTCCACCAGCGCCCTTGACGACCCCAACGACGCCCAGCGTACGATGAGCCAACTGAGCTTGTACGATCGCGATTCCGACGGCGGGGACGCAGGCTGACTTATTTAAGCCACGAATCGAAGCTGGCGAAGTTCCTCGCCCACCGCGCCTCGCACCCATACGCCAAGGAGGGCCCGGGCGTGTGCTACAACGTCGCATGCGCCTCGAACGACGACATCGCGGAATACCGAGCGGGTGCCCTCACCGGCGGCCAATTTTTGGCGCGACTCAAATGGAAGGTCGGCCATTCGAGCGACTGGGAGCGGCGGCAGAGGGAATACGAGAAGTGCGACGTGGGGCAGACGCACATCTGGGTGTGCCGCTGGGAGGTGGACCGGCGATACTACTGCGGTGCGTTTTTTTTCCCCTCCTTCATTCGTTTCATTCTCAATCTGGGGACCTCAAGAACGGCTCGCCCAACTTCTACAGTTCTGTGAAGGCGGCAAACGCATCGTCGAGCTCTGCGCCTGCGGAGTTCACCACCGCGAATATTTCGAGTTCGACTCGGTCGGCGGCTTCGCCGAGTTCAGCGCCCGCATGATGCGGGTTGTTGCTTCGATGGAGGAAGCTGAATGCATTTTTTATGACCCCTGCCCATCCACCCAAGATATTTACGAGCTCATTACCCGTTCTTGAATTACTCTACTTACTTTACGCGTCTTCATCTTGAGTACTATACTTCACGCGTCAGTTGTCGCTCTATAACTACTACATATATCACCCGCTATCTACTGTACATACTAACTCTATTTACTGTTTACTTCTTCGCGAAGTCACGACACCGTCGAGTGAGGCTGCTCGCGGGGGCAGCAAAGGAAGGAGGTACGTGGGCTCCCCCGAAGACAAAGCTAAGGTCCCGTGCTCGCGAAGCGCACGTGTGGTCCCGACACAAAGGAGGCGCGGACGCAGTCGGAGCTCGACGAAGGCGACGTGCGGGTGGGCTCCGGGGACGACAAAGGCGGCATGCGGGTGGGCTCCGGGGACGACAAAGACGACATGCGGGCGGGGCTCTACATCGACAAAGGCGACCCACGGGTGGGGTTCTACATTGACAATGGCGATCCACGGGTGGGGCTCTACGCCGACAAAGGCGACGCGTGGGTGGGGTTCCACACCGACAACAACACCGGGCATCAAGCGCGACAAGATCCCGGTTAGACACGCGATGCGGGCCGTGGGATGGGCGCGTGGCGCACCGCTGCGTCGCGCCTGCAGTGCGTAGGATGGGCGCGGGGCGCGCTGCTGCGTGTTGCCCGCAGTGCGAGCCAGCGAAGGCCGGCTCGACTCTGAGCCGTCACATGGCCGCGACTCTGCCGCAACCGCATCGTGCCGTCGTTCCGCAGAGCCCCGATAGCATCTGCGGCCGAGTCGCGGCTCGCCCAAACAAAACCTGGGTACACAGTATAAATTACTCGTAACTATTCTAAAACTTACTCTTAACTATCCTTCAACTATCTCTTATATTTGCGGTAACTAAATACATTTTATTTTGTAGCTAGTTACCGATTCATTGTAATATGACAAAGGCTTTTGTGCAATGTCACGCCCACATGAGGGCCACATGCGTCTAACGCATGCGGAAACCACATGCGTCGGCTTTTGCCCCCGGTGTAAGATGCGGTGCCCAAAGGCAATAAATATGTATGAGGCATGCATGAGGACATTAGGCGAGAGTTTGTGTAGGGTAGTTGTGGACGTAAAGGTAGCTGGGCCAGCCTCTATGGTGTGGTTGAAGCGTTTTGGGGGCGGTCACATAAGCCGTGGTATATAAATAAATAAGGAGGGGAAGAGGGGGCCGGGGAGGAGAGAGGGCACATCGTGGGTGTCATGGGTCCATAGACAGGTGTGGCCTGTGCACATATCCGCCATCATCCATTTCGTTGTCTGACTCCACAGGATCAGGTTCGTCATCAAACAACGGTAATTCTTGCTGGCAGTGTGGCTCGCTGGACTTGGTGAAAGCCCTGGACACCTCTAAGAACTTGGCCAAGGCAGCGATGCCTTCTTTTGTGCCCAGTATTTCGGGCAGGGAAATGTCCCTTGAGACTGCCTCGAGGATGTGCCGTTGGCCCTTGTATTGAGGGCACTCGCGAAGCAGGTGTTTGCACAATTGGAATGCCTTGGTGCAAGGGCAGTCAACATCCTCGGGTGGAACGAACCTGCTGTAGCACTCGCCTGTGTGTGATGCCTGGTGCTAAATTACGGACACGGCCTAGTGGCCACTTACTTCTACTTACGACATGTTTACTTGTAAATATCCTTCGGTAGGTGCACGTGACTAATCACGTGCACCTTACCTGAATCTATCTTACCTTGCTCTTAACTCCCATGTCGTGAAGTACAACACTACGAGGGAACACCCCCGTCAACCCCTGCAGGCCTGAGCAAGTGTATTAAAGGCTCCCTGGCCCACAGGACCCCGGAGCCCCTGACTAGGGTCACAATTCCCCTCGTCAAAGGGTCACAACGACGGCGAGTGCCTGAGTCAGCAGCTCCCATCCTTCCTCAATGCTCTGCATATGTTGCACTGTTAGCGCCTCAGGCTGCTCTCACACGACATACCTTGATCCTGGAGAAGCTACGAAATGAGCCACATCACACTGTGTAACAATGACCAGTCTGGCACTGAGTAACACATCCAAATATCCTGTGTTTCAGGGATTTGAAGTGCAGTGTGGGCTTGAGTGACAGAGGGGACCGGTTTGCCATCACATAGTGACTGGTTTTTGGTACGGACTTCCACTCTTTCACCCATGTCTTTTGGATCTTCTCTTTTGACTTGTGGAGTGCACGTGAGCATGTTCTGCCCACCGTTTTCCCCATCTCTTAACTGGATTTTGCATGTTCGTCTGCCCTCTTGATTCTGACAATATCGCAGTGGTCCAGCAACCACGCAATCTCGACATTGAGGAACATGCAGATATTTTCGTGAAGTTGGTGTGCATACAGTTGCCCCACACAGGGTTTTAGGTCGAAGATTGTGCCGATTGCAGCAGTGCTATCTGCAAAAAAGTGAATTTCACTTATTTTTGGATCTGCTTCCGCTAGTGCAATGGCCTTGCAGGCTCGGAAAAGGAGCCCTGACAATACTCCATCATAAACTTCAGCATGGCTGCCCAAGCCCATGCCACACACGAATATTTCGATGCCTCGGTGATAGATCACCACCCCTGCTCCCACTCTGTGGACACGATGGAGCAATCTGTCTGTGTACATGGACAGGTGTTGAGGGGAGGAAGCAAATCCACGTATCTTCTCTTTGTGTGCCTTTGCAGCATCCTTCTTCTCCATCCCCATTGATTCGAAAATTCGCATGCGTCCATTAAAGGATGCCGCCATGCAGTGCCACAGGGCCGTGAGGTACGGAAAGATGTGCTCGTCATTCGGGCTCGTGAGGTGCGATAACTTTTCCAGTTGTGTCGATTTGCGCAAGTTGATTTGGCTTTGCGAGTTCGGGTGCACTGGCAGGGGTGGGCGGAGGGAAGGGGTACCTCCCTCTTTCCGTGATCTTGATAAGTATCCAGGCCTGCTTGCAGGCAGGCACGGTTATTTTAACGTCTTACAGAATTTCAGAACTTGCCCACAACCCCCCACCTCAGTAAAAAAACTGCAAATCAGAGTCACAACTGCGAGGATCTCCAAGAGAGTTGTTGACATGGTCAAGGAGACTGAATTGGATACACAACAGATGCCGAGTACAAACAGTAGCAATGACCTAATCACGCTGATTACACAAGCCAAAAATGATTTTGGTGCCATTTGAATTCTTTTCATTGGGTTTGACCTCAACATTTTTTTCTGGGGGCGAGATTCTCAATTCGGAAGATGCCACCTGAGTTGCAAGGAAGTGATGACGTGCACTGTAGGAGCCGCGAATTTTTATCCTTATGTTACTCGGCTCACACTGAAGGAACAGATTAATAAATCATCGGACTCGGACTCTGAAATCCACATCAATCGATGGCAATAGGTACAGAATCCTCAAGCCTAGCTTTCTGGGTAGTGACCTAGCCCCCAACAAAGTGCAGTGTCCTCACAATCGCACCCATCCCACCAGCCCTTAGCCTCAACTTTCAAAATATGTTGGTCAGAATATATAGTAAGTCATTCATTCAGGCTCACCACATCCAGATGGGCTGACCACCCCACTCGAGAGATCATACAGTGGGTAGCCGAGATGTATCGCAACCTCCTGACTTTCTGGATCAAACCCTTTGCCGCGGTGAAATTGATGGAGTCCGTCGTAAACACTGTTATCCCAGGACCGTCCGTGGACGAGAGTTTCTATGTGAATTATGGGAAATCCAAGGATTTTTGCGTCCTCTGTGCTGAGGCAGGTGGCGCCGGATGGATCGAATGACCAATAGGCTGGATAATCTGGCCACTGAAATGAATGTGGTCCAGTTTGGAAATCTTTGGGTTGACAAACAAACAGATAACCCTTGGGTTTGTGAGTGTTGTATGGGTTGGGTAAACATTGGAGCCTGAACAAAATTCGAAACACGCAGACTGTTCATATGGATTACTGAATATCGAAGCCCCGAACTTGGGAAAGTCGCACCATAATTCTCAAAGTGTGACGTTGTCTGAAATTGAGTGAAATGTGATTCGCCTGCCCCAGCCAGAAGATCATGGCATCCCCACGGTGGTGGTCGATTGTTATCATAAGAAGGCGTGCTTTGCGGGAGTCGTACTTGCACCACAGGATAAGAAAAGGAAAGTAAACGGTGTGCAAGTCGAAGTACCGGATCCAGGAATTAGCCATGACTTCTCCTTGGTCGTTGAAACTCTTCCAGCGCGAGGGCCCGCAGTCAACGTCAAGAGGCTCTGTTATCTTGAAAAAGGCCCCAAGTTGGGAATTATAATAAACTATCTGCCCTGGGCACATGGGTAGTTGAGTAGAAACAGTAAGGCCCAGACCCTGTGCTATGGGAGCCCCAGAACAGAGTTGATGATAGGTTGAAATGATCACGGCCTCGGCATTGGGGTCGTCCAAGGTCACGTTCTCCGATCTTGGTATCCACGACTCGGCGAGTTCGAAATCCCTTTCCGTTTCCGGGTCCTGGACGGGATCCACGCAGAGCTGGCCTGTTGCCCGGCGTATCCAGTATGTGAAGTGATCATAATCCTATAACTCTGTCAGGGACGGCAAGACGAAAACAACAAAGTGGTTCACCATCTCGTGTGTTGACAAAACAGAGTCTAAATAATCAGTTGCCCCTGCAGGTCAAATGGTATGGTCATATATGGGAAATGGACCCTTCATGGACTCCAGTTCTTACGTAGCATTCTGTAGTCTGAAAAATACAGTAGGATCAGTCCCGAGGTGAGACATCACATGTACATACACAATAGCCAAGGATGTACGTGGTCAAAATCGGCGAGTGTTGAAAGCTGTCGAGAAATTGTTTGAAGGGGATCAACTCTATTTGCGGTATCAGCGAGAATTCAGGTCGGATCGGCGGGACGCACCATCATGAAAGACAATCGCGCGGAGCCTGTCGGTGCTCGCTAGCCCATAGAGTTGCATAATATTGGGATGCCTGCTGAGGTTATCTATCAACATTGGAATAAGCAAGGGAATATCACGAGTCACCAAATCGACTCATATGTTGCGACATGCTGTCGCCATTCCTACAATAGTCACTCAACAAAGTCTCAGGGAGCTTTGTGTGAGCTCACTTCCTCCGCGCCGTCTCCCTGATACATAGCAATAGTCAGGCATCCGGAGTCGCGACCCTCGAGCTTAGCAGAATACATCCGCCGAACACCCGCCCCTTGGCTCCGGCGCCCCACAGCGCCGGATTGACCTTTCAAGCGTATTTCCTTCAGCAGGTTGATGTCTCCAACTAAAATCGTCCGAAATGCTCCTTATCACACGTTAGGATTGAGAATAATGGGGAGAGATAGATCTACCGGCCGGCTGTTCCTTAGGCGGATTATAGACATTGTTGATGACATTGCTCGTGAAGACGCCCCCGCCGATAGCGAATCCTGTGGCACCGGGAAAGAAGGCGCCGGTGTATCTGGATTAAGCGCCGTGAGATTCAAGCCGCTGGCGGCAGGAAAGACATACGAAGCGGACCCAGCCATGTCCGTCGTCGACACTACGGTGAATTCCGGTTCGGAATGGGGTTGGAGATCCATAGATGGTGGGTGGGAGAGGATGAGAAAGTAGGCGCCGAACCCACAGCTTTACCGCAGTTATATTACCTTCTTCATAAAATTACGTGTGTGTCCGAAGCCTTTAAACTCCGCAATCTCCGCTCGTCGGATTCAGCTTGCCGAGACATATCAATGCTTATTTATTGAAGATCTCAACAAGTCGGCCAATCCGGTTTCAAGTTGATGAATGTATCTCGCCTCCTTATAAAATTACGCTAAAGGTTGAAAATAAGAGGATGAGAGAACATTCAGTATCTCGGCTCAGTGGACCTTAACTTCAGCTTTCTGCCGCAACCTGCCGCTCCCGCACAAACAGCTTTCATCACTTCTCTGTCAAATAGACTCAGGTCATGGGTTCACTCGCTTTTCTCCCCGCGAACCCTAAAATTCGCTCATGGAAGAGGCCACACAAACAGCTTCCATCACTTCTCTGTCAAATAGACTCAGGTCATGGGTTCACTCGCTTTTCTCCCCGCGAACCCTAAAGTTCGCTAATGGAGGAGGATACGCGGCCCAGTAACCGCTTGTAGTGTTCTAAAATGAGTCTTTCGGCTGCTGTTGAGCTGTTGAGCTTCTCAACTTCCCACAATGTCAAGAAATCATGGCCTTTCTACGCCCCTAGCACAGGCCAACTGTGTTCTATTTCTCACGCCCATTTCTCTTCTCTTTCCAAAACCACCTACACCACCTACCACAAATATCTCCTTCTGTGCCTATCCCCTACATCTTGACGCCGCCGCAATAACGTGCCACGCGACGCGTTTGTTTGCGCACGTGGGTCGCCATCCCCATCATGATCACCGTCGGTACCGGTGATGATGGGCCTTCACGACGTCAACAACTCGACCGCCAGCATTCAAGCCAGCCCAGCGTCGCCATCCAATGCATGCCCGTCCATCCACGAACGCCTAAACTATCGTCTCTGCTCGCCTCTCCACCTCTTCGCCTACGCCGCGCCTAGTCATCGCTGCCACGCCATCACTGTGGAGATTGAATACTTTTGCATGCGGGAAAAGGTCTTTGAAACTCGTTAAAAGACTATGACGGGAATTTTCCCAAAGATGTAAAAATTCTACGTAAAAGTGCTACTTTTACAGTACCTTTTCATCTATGGAAAGTTTTACCACAGAGAAAAGGGGAACAAAGGAATGTCCTTTGTCTCTCCTTGGTTCCTAATTTTTACATAGATGAAAATTGAGCTTTTCACTGGTTGAACATTTCAATTTTTTCAGTGAAAAAAATTGGTGAAAAATGTCCATTATTTTTCACGCTTTTTTTTCGCTGAAAAAGCAAGTGAAAAAATTAAAACTTTTGCAGCACTTTTTGGCTTGTTTCAAAATTTTCACCTTAAAAACGAAAAGTGGTGAAAACATCCTAAGTTTTTCGCTTATATTTTCAGTGAAAAAAAGCATGAAGAATAATGGACATTTTTCACCAATTTTTTCACTGAAAAACTTGAAATGTTCAACCAGTGTTTGCCAGGGTGAAAGAGTTCAGGGAAAAGACAAACTTTTTGTTGAAATTTGACATTTTTGGGAAAATTCCCTTCCTAGTCTACCCAATTGATCCTTCTTCACCACGGAGTTCTGCAGGTGCTCAATGCGCGGCTTTTGACCTCATATAACAGTCTTAGAAACAATATTGCATCTGCACTGACACGAATTAGCCTCTTCTGTGGTGCTTTGCACCCATATTTCCTATATTTTCAGGTAAAAAAAGTTAATTTATCTTGTGATTCCGTCCCGGCCTCATCTGACCGCAAAGAAGTAATGACAAACCCAAGGGTTATCTGTTTGTTTGTCAACCCAAAGATTTCCAAACTGGACCACATTCATTTCAGTGGCCAGATTATCCAGCCTATTGGTCATTCGATCCATCCGGCGCCACCTGCCTCAGCACAGAGGACGCAAAAATCCTTGGATTTCCCATAATTCACATAGAAACTCTCGTCCACGGACGGTCCTGGGATAACAGTGTTTACGACGGACTCCATCAATTTCACCGCGGCAAAGGGTTTGATCCAGAAAGTCAGGAGGTTGCGATACATCTCGGCTACCCACTGTATGATCTCTCGAGTGGGGTGGTCAGCCCATCTGGATGTGGTGAGCCTGAATGAATGACTTACTATATATTCTGACCAACATATTTTGAAAGTTGAGGCTAAGGGCTGGTGGGATGGGTGCGATTGTGAGGACACTGCACTTTGTTGGGGGCTAGGTCACTACCCAGAAAGCTAGGCTTGAGGATTCTGTACCTATTGCCATCGATTGATGTGGATTTCAGAGTCCGAGTCCGATGATTTATTAATCTGTTCCTTCAGTGTGAGCCGAGTAACATAAGGATAAAAATTCGCGGCTCCTACAGTGCACGTCATCACTTCCTTGCAACTCAGGTGGCATCTTCCGAATTGAGAATCTCGCCCCCAGAAAAAAATGTTGAGGTCAAACCCAATGAAAAGAATTCAAATGGCACCAAAATCATTTTTGGCTTGTGTAATCAGCGTGATTAGGTCATTGCTACTGTTTGTACTCGGCATCTGTTGTGTATCCAATTCAGTCTCCTTGACCATGTCAACAACTCTCTTGGAGATCCTCGCAGTTGTGACTCTGATTTGCAGTTTTTTTACTGAGGTGGGGGGTTGTGGGCAAGTTCTGAAATTCTGTAAGACGTTAAAATAACCGTGCCTGCCTGCAAGCAGGCCTGGATACTTATCAAGATCACGGAAAGAGGGAGGTACCCCTTCCCTCCGCCCACCCCTGCCAGTGCACCCGAACTCGCAAAGCCAAATCAACTTGCGCAAATCGACACAACTGGAAAAGTTATCGCACCTCACGAGCCCGAATGACGAGCACATCTTTCCGTACCTCACGGCCCTGTGGCACTGCATGGCGGCATCCTTTAATGGACGCATGCGAATTTTCGAATCAATGGGGATGGAGAAGAAGGATGCTGCAAAGGCACACAAAGAGAAGATACGTGGATTTGCTTCCTCCCCTCAACACCTGTATTAAATCCCGTGCCCAAAGCTAGCATCGGAACCAACTGAGCCAAAAGGCCACTGTAATCAGGTTATTCTGATTACAGGCTTTGGACTATATATACATGATTAAACACATTTAGCATGCATTTAACAGTGCCCCCCATTAGGCACTGAGCCCTCGAAGTGCGAAATGATCCTAGAATGGATCCGAGATGACCCGGAATGGGTCGGAACCAGCCCGGAAAGGGCCGGAAAATGGGGTTGAAACCCCGAACCGGGACGGAACCCGGGTGCACTTCCAAAGACCACATGATACAAAGTAGACCCCCAGGTCACATGATCGACCTGCCCGACGTGACCGAGATCAAATGATGACAAATTTAAGCAGGTTTCCCAGGCCTGCAAAAGAATTGCCACCTCAGAGGATTGAACTCGCGAAGGGTTAAACCTGATTACACTATTAAATCCCGTGCCCAAAGCTAGCATCGGAACCAACTGAGCCAAAAGGCCACTGTAATCAGGTTATTCTGATTACAGGCTTTGGACTATATATACATGATTAAACACATTTAGCATGCATTTAACAACCTGTCCATGTACACAGACAGATTGCTCCATCGTGTCCACAGAGTGGGAGCAGGGGTGGTGATCTATCACCGAGGCATCGAAATATTCGTGTGTGGCATGGGCTTGGGCAGCCATGCTGAAGTTTATGATGGAGTATTGTCAGGGCTCCTTTTCCGAGCCTGCAAGGCCATTGCACTAGCGGAAGCAGATCCAAAAATAAGTGAAATTCACTTTTTTGCAGATAGCACTGCTGCAATCGGCACAATCTTCGACCTAAAACCCTGTGTGGGGCAACTGTATGCACACCAACTTCACGAAAATATCTGCATGTTCCTCAATGTCGAGATTGCGTGGTTGCTGGACCACTGCGATATTGTCAGAATCAAGAGGGCAGACGAACATGCAAAATCCAGTTAAGAGATGGGGAAAACGGTGGGCAGAACATGCTCACGTGCACTCCACAAGTCAAAAGAGAAGATCCAAAAGACATGGGTGAAAGAGTGGAAGTCCGTACCAAAAACCAGTCACTATGTGATGGCAAACCGGTCCCCTCTGTCACTCAAGCCCACACTGCACTTCAAATCCCTGAAACACAGGATATTTGGATGTGTTACTCAGTGCCAGACTGGTCATTGTTACACAGTGTGATGTGGCTCATTTCGTAGCTTCTCCAGGATCAAGGTATGTCGTGTGAGAGCAGCCTGAGGCGCTAACAGTGCAACATATGCAGAGCATTGAGGAAGGATGGGAGCTGCTGACTCAGGCACTCGCCGTCGTTGTGACCCTTTGACGAGGGGAATTGTGACCCTAGTCAGGGGCTCCGGGGTCCTGTGGGCCAGGGAGCCTTTAATACACTTGCTCAGGCCTGCAGGGGTTGACGGGGGTGTTCCCTCGTAGTGTTGTACTTCACGACATGGGAGTTAAGAGCAAGGTAAGATAGATTCAGGTAAGGTGCACGTGATTAGTCACGTGCACCTACCGAAGGATATTTACAAGTAAACATGTCGTAAGTAGAAGTAAGTGGCCACTAGGCCGTGTCCGTAATTTAGCACCAGGCATCACACACAGGCGAGTGCTACAGCAGGTTCGTTCCACCCGAGGATGTTGACTGCCCTTGCACCAAGGCATTCCAATTGTGCAAACACCTGCTTCGCGAGTGCCCTCAATACAAGGGCCAACGGCACATCCTCGAGGCAGTCTCAAGGGACATTTCCCTGCCCGAAATACTGGGCACAAAAGAAGGCATCGCTGCCTTGGCCAAGTTCTTAGAGGTGTCCAGGGCTTTCACCAAGTCCAGCGAGCCACACTGCCAGCAAGAATTACCGTTGTTTGATGACGAACCTGATCCTGTGGAGTCAGACAACGAAATGGATGATGGCGGATATGTGCACAGGCCACACCTGTCTATGGACCCATGACACCCACGATGTGCCCTCTCTCCTCCCCGGCCCCCTCTTCCCCTCCTTATTTATTTATATACCACGGCTTATGTGACCGCCCCCAAAACGCTTCAACCACACCATAGAGGCTGGCCCAGCTACCTTTACGTCCACAACTACCCTACACAAACTCTCGCCTAATGTCCTCATGCATGCCTCATACATATTTATTGCCTTTGGGCACCGCATCTTATTAGAGCTACTCTGGCAGCCGAAATAGAATTTGGTCTCGTGACCAGACTCTTATGACATCCCCAAAGAGAACCCTGTCATAAGAGTCTGGAACAATCACCAGCCATGTAACCGTACTATGGTTCTATCAAATTTGATGGAGCTTTCCCATGGTCTTTTTCCTGCTCCACCTCGAACAGCAACGGATCAGACTTGATGGGAAGCTCAGGTAAGTTTTTGCGCTTCCGTTCCCACGCAATCTCATACTGCTCCCACGACTGCGCGGGGGGACGCTTGGGACATTCTTCAGCATGGTTAATGAAATTACTGCTCGTCTTAATCTTGAGGGTTTCCATGGCCCAGTCGCTCACGCCCTCTGTGCGCGGGCAGGAGCGAAATTTGCTGCATTTTGAATGATCGAGTCCGTGAACACCCCGTTTAAAAGGCGGAAATAGACGACACACGGGCAATAACGGCAGGAAAACTTTCAAATCGGGGTGTTCCCTTTTGAGCTCGTTGCTGTTTTCGCTGAATGGTACTGTGATAGGGCCCAGGTTAATTTGGTGCTGGCACGATCTTCGGCGGTTTCCTCATCCGAACTCTCAGAGCTACTGTCGGACTCTTCTGAGGAGGACTGCACAGAGTGAAGGGTTGGATGGTAGATGCGACTAAAATGTATTTCTTTTGATTTCTTGGAGCCTTTTGGCGGCGCGTGCAGTCTTTGGCTTGGCCGTGGCCTTCGCACTTGGTGTCTATTTTTATTTGAGCGCGCAAAGCTTATGAAATTCAAAGGCAGTGGCAAAGCACCTCATCGCCCCTCTTGGCCTTCTTTTGCAGCTTGGCTGCGTTGCCTTTCGGCGCCTTCTTTCGCTTCTGTTGGTACCTTCGAAAAATGTTACTTTGGAACTGAAAGTGCTTTCGAATTACAAACCTCACTCGCATCTTCGCCGTCGGTCTGGTTATGATTCTCTCCCGGGCCCTTCGCAGAATCCAGATCATCTATGCAACGTCAGGGAAGAAATCCGATGAATCAATCCGGACAGACCCTGCGAGGCGTGATTATTGACGGCAGAGCCTATGGCAGGGACACTGCCGAAGTGACAGCGTCAGGATGTTGAAGCAAATCATACAATCGGCGGGTACTCACAATTCCGTAATTTGACCGAGTAATGCCTGGACCCGGTTCTGGATGAGATCTTGCTCATCGATTCCCACCACGCCAGCATCGTGCGCCGCCCATGCATTCGCTAAAATTAGGCCATGTTTTCCGCAGCACATCAAAGTCTGTATTTTGTTCGGGGGATCCCCAGGTTTTTTCTGGAACGCACGTTCCCATTTTCGATTGAAGCTGAAGTATAGACTGTCCGAATAGCAAGGGAAAGTCGGTTTGGGATCGTCATCCTTGGTTAATCCCGGGAGAGATACTTTGCAAGAGGACCATCCCGTCGACCAGTGAGACAAGAAGCAGGGAGACTATTTATGGCCACGAGAAGTTTATCCAAATCTTCCTGCACGGAGGTCAGGGACATCTCCGATTCTGATTCCTGTCCCACCATCATCTCGAAATCGAAGTACGCCGTTAGCCTGCCCAGACACCCTGTCTCAGCCACCAGCGCTGCAGCGGTAATGGAGCCATCTACACGAGCTCTCCTGATGTACAGAAATGGCTGGCATGAGCAAAAAAACCATCATACACAAAAAAAAAACTACATCCACTTGAATTGTCGCGCATCCAGCCCATTCTTGCTCCTTGAGCTTCGTCCCACCACTCACGACCTTCCAAGGGTATGCATCTTTCATTGAAGAGCACCTGTGACGCACATCTTCATGCTCGCCGTCGTTGGCCCCGTCCTACTGCCTGTAACCCTCCCATCTTTGAGGCGCTTACTTGCACTGCCGCCATCAATTTTCGGACTTACTCGGAATTAAGTTTGACGTGCAAATTGCCGCGCGGTCTAAGTCTTCCACCGACTGACGCTATGATAATGTGATTCTAAGAATGGAGCGCGATCAACCGCACGATTGCTTCCGGCCCACCCTCAGATTCAACATCTCCTCAACGATGTTCCCACAACGCCGGACCCTCTGATTAAGACCTTCGTTCCCTCTACCACAGAGGGGGAGAGACAAGCTTGCTGCGAATTGCAAAAAGATCATGGAGGCCACAAGCAGAGCTGTGTTTTGGAGTCTCCAATTCCAAACCATCACCTATCTCGGTCACTGCAGACCAACTGCAGACTAGCTCAAGGATGTCTTCGAGAAGCGATTGAACCCACCTGATGTTCTACCTGCTCAGTTCGATTCGGCGCAGTATAAAGTCAACAAGGTTTTGGCATCGCTGCTGCCTGAGAAGACCGAAGACAAATGAAGACAACTCGGAAGAAGGCTTCTTCACACGAAAGTGGACTGAGGACGACTTAAAGACCATATTCGCAAGCATTCCCTGGACAGTACTCCTGGCGAGGATAATGCATCGCACGTGGAACTCCTTCGAATTCCAAATGAAGACCTTGCACATCGCGAACCAGTGTGTCGAAAAGAACGATGCACCTACAACCTGGTTCATGGCGGCTCTCATTGGAATATTGAAGGGATGAAACCACCCGATAATCCCGACAGTTACAGGCTGATGGCACTGGAGAGTTGTTTCTTGAAAGCGTTGACGTGGCTGATTTACTGGAGGATTGCCGACTGGGTGGAATCACGCGGCTTGATCCCACCATGGCAAAATGGCTCCAGACCAAGATATCACACAAACAACAACCCTTTCATTCTCCGATGCGCCAAGGAATGGGCTACACGCTGTACTTAGCTGCGGTCGATGCGACCACCACCTTTCCCTCAACGGATCAACCGACTTCATGGTTAAAATTATTCCGACTGGGCACCGGTGGCGCAATTTTTGACTGGCTGCAACTGCTGTACAGGCAAAGGCTCACTATGCGAAACATGGCAAAATGGAGTCCATTGCTTTCAAAGCTTCCATTGGTTTACTCACAGGAGATCTGGCGTTGCCAATTCTGTGGAACCTCTTTCTGGCTGATCTAGTGATGATGCCCGATGAAGACGACATGTTTCTCGCCGCAATCCGCATCTCCCTACTTGTACAGACAGACGACATTATTCTTCTCTCTATATCCGCTCGCGGCCTACAAGCCAAACTAGTCACGTTGGAGAACTGGTGTGCCTGCAACTTCATCCTAATCAGCATGATCAAAACTATCATCTTGATCTTTGGGAAAGTTGTGCAACCGCTCCCTGTCTTCATGCTTGGAGCCAAGACTCTGGATTAAAATGGAAGAGAAATATGTTGAGGTTACCTTCAGGACAGATACGCAAAATATCCTCCCAGCTCACTACAAAGCCAAGGCACGAACGGCGCGCTACTGCGGACATCGAATCATGGCGATTGAAGACATGACTGTTCGGTTGACACCAAAAGAACTTAGGAGAGCTTTATATGGCAAGCGTGGACTGCCATCTGATACATGGATGCGAGATTTCTCCAGATAGCGAGGACGTCCATGTCAAACAACTCAGCATAGTTCAAATCCGGTTCCTCCGACAGATGCTCAATCTCCATTCTCGTTCCGTCATCGCGCTGCTCTTCATGGAAACTGGAATAATTCCTCTTCGGGTTCGATGCCTCCTCATTGTCTTAAACCAGTTAATCTATTTTCTTGGCCTCGATAAAAAGGATTATGCTCACACGGCTCTCGATAGTTCACTAGAACTCTCTGCAAAAGGCAAAACTTTCTGGGCCAAGGATTTGATTACTGCTGCCTCAAGACTGCCATTCCGCTGCCCTGTGCTTGTCCTAACAGACATGACTTCAACTGAAGATGTCGAGGACTACAGCAAAACAGTTGACAAGCTCATGAAGGAATGGTTTACAGGAGTCGATCAACTCGAATGACAAGCTCTATTTGCTTCATGGATGACTTGAACCACAGAAAAACAAACCTCCCGTACAGATCACTTCACAAATGTGGCACTACCTGATACTGGTGAACACCCAAGTATTTAGAGAGTCACTGACCTCCCTAATGCTGTCCAGTTAGCCATTGAAGTTCTGCGCTATGCGGATCATGCACATCAGCCTATGTCTAGGTCGGAACGACTTTGTAGGTTCTGCCAGTTGGAAGTTGAAACCCGGAACACGTGTTAATTACTTGCAACTCCCCTGTTGCATTAACTCAACTACAGTTCCCATTTCTAGTTCAACTTTTCCAAACTGCACCTCACCTCGAAGGTCTCATGGCCCAACTCTCGAACACGAAGTTTCTTAAGGCCATGATTTATTCCCGACCCAGCATCGCACTGGTGGCAAAATTTGCATACAATGTACTGGAGTTGTTTTATGTGGTTCCGGTCTTCCGTGCCTGAGCTTGTTTTGAGGTTTTCACTTTCCACTCATTGCTTCTCTGTTTATCCTTTAGTTCTACCGCGGCGGGTCGAAAGATAGCGTCCGTGAGCTCGGCTACGGGGTGATGGAGGAGTCCAGGGACAATAGTGTATAAATTAGTGCCATGTACACTTCGATACTTCCTGGGCCCCGGCGTTCCTAAGCGGGACCGTGCCGTGTAATCCTTCCTTCCTTCCTTCCGATGTATTTACAGAAAAGTGTTCTGTCTTGATGTGTTGTCCAGTGTTGATGTGATTCAGAGTCTGCTACTATGCAGCAGCCTGATCCGTCGGAGCCTACGCGAAAGATGAAAGATTGGCGATATGGCAGAGATGGTTTCTGATCACCGAAATCAGGACTTGGCCTGGTCATCGTATTTAGATATATCGGAACAACATATGCCGTCGCTTCGCTCCGGCGGGGTTTCCTCATTCCGCAATGTAGATGTGCCTTCGCTCGCTCAGCGTAGGCATATGAAACTTGTAATATAAAGATTAAATTGCTCTAATTCACATTGCTTCAGCGAGAAGCGCGAGTGCATGCACTACGAATGTAGTTTACTGGGAGTATCTACTGTCATCGTCAGCCACAGGAAGGCTGGGCAAGGTGACTGCGGGACATTTTCAGCTAGATGTTGGCGCGTCGAGCATCAATCTAAATGCGGATGAACTCAGACTTACTGTTGAACCAGTACTCAATACGAAACACGTCGTACTCCGGATTCGTCCTGTAGAGAATTAGGACTGATGGGAAGGGGCGTAACTGCAGGGACATTCTCACGAGTACCGACACCGCAGTGCTCGGATAGCTACCTGCCGCTTGCGACACGCCTGGTGTCCCCTCCTGCAGTCGGCGGCGTGCAGCGGGACGTACTGTGTTGGGTCGTACCTCTGTAGTGCGTAAGAGAAGGTGAGACGTGTGCAGTACTTACGGCCGTCGCGTGCACAGGTGCCAAGTGGTCGAAATCTGGGGAGCGAGTCGGAACTGAACACGAGGGGAAGGAGGCCCGAAAGTACGCACCTGATTCGGTTGGCGCGCACCGATTGTTGGAATCAATAGAACAATCCAGTATTAGCAGTGAACCCGTTGCAAACGCGCGGGGAATTCTTCACTGGCTACAGGACATAAGTACTAGTCAAGAGTAATTAAGGTACGAATTAAGTCTGCCGGGCGCAGGAACAGTAACGAGAAAGCAGGAACGAAGGGCGGGGGCCTGGAAACAAAGTGCGCCGCGGGGCAGTGCGCGCACATGCAACTCGTATTCCAACACCGATGACCTCCTCGCAGACTTTGAAACATATATAATAGGTACATACGAGCTGCAGCAACCGGGTACAGGTCTCGTTAGCGACGAATTTGAAGGGGCTGTCGTCCGCACTTACCCGTTGCTTGTCGGGTTGTCGGCAGCAGGTGCGCCACGAGCTAGAAGGGGGAGATACGGTGAACGACCCGCCCAGGGAGTGGGGAATTGAAGGTACGGAAGTCTTGCACGGTTATGCATCTTGAACGACTAGGAAGCGCTTGAGTAACTTGCAGCTTGCAATCTTGAAGCACCGAAAATCTTACGGAGACTGCCCTTGATCCATGTATTGAAAGGGGAAGAAACATTGTCGGAGAAGAGGACGATGGGAAGGTGCAGCAGGGGACAGTGGAGTTCTAATTGAGAGCGCTGTCTTCAGTCTTGATGGTCATTGCGCATAGGAAGGGGCCCGATCCAATCACCGCAGAGTATAGAATATTGATGGCGCCGGGCCCAGGAGTAGACACGTCGAGTGGAGTACCGACTGAGAGGTGTGTTGTCGGTTGTGATGCACAGATCTTGCGGAAGGCTTGATGAATGCCAAGAAAGCCAGTAGTCACTATATTGAGGAGTGGAGGAAAGCTGCTGGATGGCGGGAAGATGGTGGGGGAAAGGAACGAAGGAAGATCAGCCAGGCGTTCCTTTTGAGCGGGTCTTGAGCGCGCGCCATGTGGAGTGGCACGTAAGAAGCGGAACTGGCCGGAGCTAAATTGTGATTGAGTAGTCGTCTAGAAATAAACATGGCAAAAACACTGACCAAATTAGGTGGACTTGGGACCAAGGCTGGAAGGCGGCTTGCGGTTAAGAAATGGCAAATCGAGGTGATGGCAAAACATGCGCATACTGATACGAGGCATCTGCTTAATACATGAGGTATACGCCCGGCCCCGTATCGTATTATATTCGTATCGTCACGTATTCATATTCACTTGTATTCATATTCAGACGGTCGTCTCGGAGTCGTATCGTATTCATATATATTTGAATATATTCAAAATATATTTTTCCGTATCGTATTTTTGGCTAGCACTAGTGACGAGGCTAAGGAAGCACGCACTTTGAGGATGCACACTGAGCTCGTTGACGGCGGAAATATTAAAAGGCGTAGATAGATGATATGAACACAGAGCCGTGGTTCTGGTACGCGAGACCGAGGAAACAGAGTACTTCATGTTGCGCACATAGACCGGAAAGATGAGGGTCAGTTCCACTGGCAGTATGCATCGAAAAACCCGGGCCTGGGTGGCTGGGAATCCCGAGAGAAGTTATATTACCGCGTCGTGGTTCGTCTAAGAAGTCAGATCGCTGATTTTCGGCAAGCGAATGTCGAAATCAATGCCAAGATTATCGTGAAGTGACCAGACTATTGATGTTTGGGCCAGAAGACGAAAAAAGATAAGTTATGCCATGCCGGAGACTTTCGACTTTCGACCGGAGTTGAGTGCAATTTTCCCTGAGGTGGACGTGGAGGTGCGCGCGGACGGAGGGCGTGGGGATGTAGGTGATTTCAGCGAGAGGGTCACTGGAGCAGGAGAGGCCGTTGACGAAGGGCGCCGGGTCGGTGCGGCGCGGGACGGAGGAGAGGCCGTTCACTGAGACGGCGTTGTCGGCCTTTCCATCCTCACACTTTGATTCTCGTTCTTTGAATGGATGAGGCCAAGACGATAGCAAACTAATGCACAAGAATTACCGTACTTTGCACACAAACGAAATAAAAGTCACAACGGGTGGGAAAGTAACAAGTGTTATTGTTATTGAGGTGACAGATGAGGCGTCGAGGTATATTTAGATCGGAGTCTTAAAAACCGCTGGTGCACGGAATCCCTCGGTGGAGGACATGATGGACGGCGGGGCGGACACAGTGATACTCGACGCACAGGCGCTCTGCACGTCCTGTGCTTCTCGTGAGGCTGGGTCGCACGCTGCCCGCCAGCAGGTGCGTCTTCGCGGGGAGGAGATGGAGGCGGCGTAGGCGATGATCAAGAGACAAGGGTCAACTTGCACATGGGATGCTGGTGCGCAACAGGCGCAGCCGGGAATGCGTTGAGAATGGGTGACGCGAGCGGGAGGGTGAGGGAGGCGGCACCGGGCATGGTGAGCGGCCAGTGGGAGTAGGCTGCGACCGACGGGGTCGGATGGGCGGGAGAGAGTCGGGGTGCGCGGGGACGCGACGGAGGTAGCGTCTACGGGCAGGAGCGCCAGCATCGAATGCTGCGCGTGAGGTTAGTGGCACGGGATGGGGCGAAGGTGTACGCCAGTGTAGTGTCGAGCGCGCGGGCGTGGCACAGCGTCGAGAACGACATAGCGCCCGCGACGTCGCGCGCAGTACATATGGTGTAGGGCACTGTTTATTAGTCCGGTTTGTAAACATTGTTTTAAACAAGGGTTTATAAACTGGTTTTTAAATGGTCTGGCTCAAAGTGCCGGTTTATAATTCACAGTGGCTGTGCTCGTTAGGCGCAGCTTGACTCTAATTGGGCAGACGACTCAGTCACGACTGGACGGAAGAATGTCCCTAAAAAATGTTTAACAGCCTCCGTACGGGAAAATAAACCGCAACATAGTCAAAACTATCGAAATTTGGCCGCTATTCGGCCTGGAACTGGCACCTCCAATCCAATCGACGACCTCCGTGATTTTATACAAGAGTATCAGATCTAATACGTCGTGAGTGTCCGTTTCTTCACCCGAAGACTTTGGTAAGAGCCAAGTCGTAACTCCCTTTGCATCGTGGGGGCAATTTTGGGAGAAAAGAGGGGAAAAACCTTCCGGAAACCCTATTTATTAGTGTTTTAGGGCGAGGGTTTATAAACACGTTTATAAACACCCTGTTTATAAACCCAGATTTAAAAACTGTTTATAATGGTCCTGGGAATTATAAACAGGGCCCTAATATGGTGGGGAGTGAAGCGGGTACGCAGGCCTGCGCTGGTGCTGGAGAGGGCAGCCAGATGTGTTCGGATTAGCACGCCGGCAGGATGCCTGGGGAGGACGTCAGTACATGCATAGTAGATAGAGGAAGCAAAGAATGGATATGGGGAGCGAAAGTGGAGCCGCTCGGGTGGAGTAAGATGGATTGGGCGTGAACTGAGCGGAGAGGAGTTGTAGAGGAGGCTTAGTGGAAGCTTACACATTAATGGAGGTCGAGGCGCAGAGAGAGGATATGGCAGCAGGCGAGGAGACTGGCGCAAAGACGCATTGTTGTCGTTTTTGTGGGCGGAGACAAGCAACAAGGGGCCGTTCGTTGTCACGTCATTACTTCAACGGTTTGATCCGGGGCGATCACCGATAAGATAGATAAAGATAAGGCTCACACGAAAGGTGCGCGTTCGCGATGCGGACTCGTAGTGTAGAATTCGTCCTGATTTTTTCGAAATCTGTGCCCGCGTGTTGTTCCTTTCCGCGCTCTCGACGTCAATCTGATACTAAGTATTTATGCAATACATTCAAAATACATTTCAATCAGGGTGCGTAAATTTGGACAGGGACGAGATCGCGTTTGTTGTGGAAGGATGCTACGCTACAAGATCTTTCCTTTCTGCACACGATAAACAAAAATATCCGCGACTCGTGCAGTAAATTCGCCTCAAGACCTCCTCGAAGACGAATCCCGGGCCACCCCACATTCGCCGAAGAAAAACGCATCGAGGACGGGGACCGATATAGAGTGTGGTGTATCGAGCTGAAAGCTCTCGAGTGCGCTCTTAGGCTAGCTGGGCACGCTTCGATTCGGTTCTTATCAGTTCAATTAAATTGTGCTCCTTATTTTTCGTAGAATCTGGTCCTCTTCCTCCTGCCCCCTCCAAATCAGCTCCAAAATCGCTGCTGGTTGCCCTGGCCACATTTCGCCTCGAAAGACCAGTATTTTTTTTTTGTAGAAGAAATCACAGAGTTTTGAGTAGGTACACGTGGCAAGAAAAGTAACGGATCGTCGTCCGAGCTCGGGACTAAGCTGAGGCTCATTGCGGGGGAGATCTGAGGCTTGCCTTACCGTAATTGATTTGGACACGAAATTTTGATTCAGGGTAATAATACAAGTCCGTGACCCATTAAATATAGCCATCCTATATAATCTTAACTCTTGAACCTTGAGCAAGGACCGCGTACCAGCGGTCACACTGATTTCAAGACTTAAGTCGGAGGGGCCCGGAGAAAATGCCGCGACTGCCGCGGCAGTGCGGGGAACTGACGCGGCGGTGGCTGTGCTATTGCCGCGGCAGGGATGAAGTGCCGCGCAGCCTTTAGCTCTTTCCACAACCCCTTGTGGACTTCAAATCAGCTGAGGGCAGTGTTTCTACGCTTCAATACACTGTTTGGAACAAGAAAAACTTCCATGCAAATATTGGCTGTAAGTCCCACCAAACACTTCAGTGATTTCAACTACTCCCAATGGTTGTTATCAGCAATAAAACTACTGTCAGCACGGATATAGGTCGCCAAGCCTTCAATTGTAGAAATTTATAGCCTAAATAATTGTTTCCCAAGGTCCCAAGTTCATTGCTTTCCTTCAGAAAGGAGTTCAGACATGTATACTGGAAGCGCAATGTTCACCTCGAATTCTATCCGCAATTTAGAACCTGAAGTACCCTCCATGTGCATCGGTTGCCGCGGCACTTGCCTCTTCACATTCCCGCAACACCGCATCACATCCCCGTAGTGCCGCGTCAACGCCTCGGCAGTGCCGCGTCAGTTCCCCGCACTGCCGCGTCAGTTCCCCGCACCGCCGCGTCAATTCCCCGCACTGCCGCGGCAATTCCCCGCAATGCCTCGTCAGTGCCCTGCAGTGCCGCCTTAGTTCATGAATCAATCCCAAGACCCACTGTAAATGCCGGGCGGTTCGAGTTAGTACGTACCATCATCTACATTGACTGTTCAAAGTCATTTAGTATCAGAATATAATTGCAGCGATCAGAACTAAGAAATTCAATAAAATTGGGAGTACAAATGTTAGTCCTCGCTGTAACGAGCTCTTTCGCGATCCAGCTAGATCATTTGTGTCTACCTACACCTTCTCGTACACATCGCGCCAATTAAAAGTGTGGCTTTCATGCTGAGGAAACAGCCATGGGAAAAATTCGGCCCGCACTCTGCGAACAACTGAATAGTGCCCAGGATTTCACACACTCGATCCTGCAATTCATCTGCAGTGCCATGCCTCGTCAAGGATCTATGCCTTCGGTTCTTGGAGCTACATTCTTGTTGCCAGAGCTAGAGGGTGGGAACGGACCTAAACAAATACGATGGAAGCGAGCAATGTTCAAAAGTACAACAAAAACGGAAGCGGACGCAAATTCAGGAGCAGCGATGAGAAAGGCAATCCGAACACGAGTGACGATGAGGGATACGAGAGCAAAAGTAAGAAGACATACTGGATTCGAGATATCAGAGGCGAACTGACCTGTTATTAACAATGAACTAGCCACAATCAATATTCAATGGGGCCCGGTGTAGAAATAAAATAAAATACTGAGCATCAAACGGAAAATTTGAAATTCTATGAAGCGACGGAGAAAAATCCAGGAGCACATTCATAATTGCGCGAGAATTTGAGCATTGAATTACAGCATTTTGGGTAGAGCCCTTTAATGGGGGGAAATACTACAGCGTTGCGGTACTAATTGGTGAGATGGATTCATACCGTGTGAGCACGCGTACGGTTTCACGCAACATTACCAAATTGACGCAAGCCACATTTGTGGTTGAGTTGGCATGGCTCAACAAATGGTGGACTCGAAAACTCGGGTGGAACATCCAAGATATACTTGTATTTCTAGAGTTAGGAAATTATGCTCAGTGCCGGGTTGGATGTGATCTGTTGCATCCACCCCATATCTTAGAACTCATATAGATCCCGGTGCTGTGCCGCGCCGCCTTAGCCTCTCATATCTCCTAGCTACAGAGCCCATCTCGCGGTGAATTTCGGGTATTTACCTGGCAATCAGAGTCCAAAAAATGTGTGTGCTTGAACTCTGGAAAGACTATTTCTCAGAATTGAGTGCATATGGTATGAGTTCGGCCTATATTGACCGCAGCAGTGCATTGTTCGGATGATATTCGAGACGAGGTGTGACTATAGAGTAGTGTCCTACCTGCCCTAGAAGCAATCTTTATGACATTGAATGTCTGCTTTCAATGAGTTGATTCGTCGATTTACACGTCGTCGAAATATTGCCGAGGGAAAGGACGTCAGTGTCAGTATCACTAATGTGCACCTCAGTACCACCTCGATTCATTGGCACTGTGCGTCAGTGGGATGCATCCGGAGTCTCCACTCGCACCCACGAAATCAAGTTAGAAGTCCAATTGTGCAATGCTTGTACATTTGGTTCAACTGTGGTAGACCAGCACCCACACATCTCCAGTACTTATTCCCTGTACGCGTGAAATATTTTTTTTAAGTCGGTCTTAAACCAAGTGGCCTGACAAGATCTGGGCTTTATGTGAGTATAAACCCATTTTTTAATCCGTAGACGGGACAAATTGGGTAGTTGGGCATGGATTCAAGATACATAAGACGAACTGAGTCGAAGTAGCGGAACTTGAGGACCAATTATTTTGATGCACGCAATGTACTCACAATGACTCCAGTATATATTATAGTCTCAGCTGCTGAAATAACCGGGTTCCTGAGCAAACCGCTAAGTGCAAGGGTAAATTGCCGGGTCATTTCTGACAGGCCACACTCGGTGTTGACATACTCAATCCAGGGAAACCTTGAGGGCACTCAAACCATGACTTTATGCTTCAATGCCCTCCCCAAACAAATTAGTTGCTTAATGATCAGCGGGTACCCTTGAATCCGTTTGTATGGATGTTGGGGTAGGCTAAGGTTCGAATCAACACCTCAAGATTCTGAGTCAGCATGAAATGTTTGGCGTAGAAGAGTCCATGTCAAATTGAGTACTTCAACCGCCATTGATGCATCCCCTTGGTTGAACTTTTGGACTTCGTTCTCAGAGTTCACGGTTGAAATGATAAAAATTGAGACTAGGGTTAGGCCCTAGAAGGGACATAAAATTGGCTAGTAGACCACTTGTGGGAAGACATTCATAGGATTGGAACAGGTAGTGCCCCTCTGTGGTTCCAGAACTTGGGGAGCAGAGAGCATTGTGGCAGTGGCCATGTACAAGTAAGTGCGATTAACAAGAAACGTAATAGTTTGCGGCCTTGTCATGGACAGTGGGAGTTCGATTGAAGCACGAGGCACCGACGCGGCAATTTGCTAGCTCATGCATCCGTCGCTCGTATCAAGGAATTGTGTCGCATCACTTAGCAGCGATGACCTCAGATAATAGAGCCCACGGAAACTTGGGGTGTAGAAAGAATATTTGCCAGTGAGATTACAGCACTCACCAGTGCGGTTTAAGTCGACCTGTATGCGGTGATTTTTTTGACCAAAAGGAGCCAGCCTGAATGAAGTAGGATAATTAGATATTTCCTACCCGCTGAGACTTATGTGTTCAATCCGGCCATTATTTACCATTTACCGAGCTTCCAATTTAAAAATTGAGGCGCTACAATCAATTCTGCGATGCTAGGAGTGGAAACTGACCACAGAGGCGAAATCTAGTCAAGATCTAGTCAAAATATTGGGTTGCCCAAAAGCCCGGATATTCCACTTTTGAGAAACGGTTCATGTGATCCAAACGATGTATTGAAGGTGTGAAACCTTGCCTCCACCCATATTCAGGCTGCCAAGAGCGTGCAGAATGAGTTATAAGCTGCGCGGCACTTACCCCTCACGCCGCGGCAATAACACAGCCACCGCCGCGGCAGTGCCGCGCCACTGCCGCGTCAATTCCCCGCACTGCCGCGTCAGTGCGCGGCAGTCGCGCGGCACGCGCGGCATTTCCACCCAGCCCGAGTCGGAGTGCCACTCGCCATCAAATGCATAGAAACATATCTCGCGCTCGAAATCCTCCAGATTACTAGAGAATGAAATTATTATCGTGCTAAATCGTCGGAGTCAGGGTGAAGCCTTGAAGGATTGCTGGGGATGATTATAATTACTCTGTTGCCACGACTTGTCCCGCCGTCCTGCCCCTCAGTTAAACCGCTCGATGCACTGCGTTCAAGGCCCCCTAGCTCAGTCTGTAAAGGTGTGTATAGGTCTATAAAGGAATGTCCAGGAGGCTAAACAGACTCTGTATAGTTCTACTAGACTGCTGACCACAATTGTGGCAAAGTGTGCGTAGTGCCTGACCAGTTGTGTATAGGTCACCTAAGCTGACCCTGTGTAGGCCAGTGCAGGTACCTAAACTCATCTCTACCCAACTACACTGGGGTCAGTCCGTGTTTATTCAACCAAAAATTAAATTTTCAAACACTTCCAACTATATTCCGAGAAGGTGAGTCTAGGAAGCTAGGCAGACCTAGCCTGACATATACATACCTTGGCAGACCTACGCACATCTACACACAGCTACACAGAACTAGACAGAGCTACACAGAGATTGTGTAGGCTCCTAGACAGATGTGGTCTGCCCAGCTAGGCATAGGGACCTTGCCAGATGGTAAGTCTAGGGGGCCTTGAACGCAGTGATGCCCATGAACACTACATATGTAGGTGCATAGGGAACCTCATAGATGCCCAATATCTGGAATCCGTGCATGGGTGTGGTCGCACAAATACCAAAGTCCATACGGTGGCCGTGGCTACGCGAGTACGCATCTAGGTGGTCGAGTGCGAGGAATTGGAATCCCATTGAGTTCTATGTCAACAGCTGCCTCTGTAACTTTGTAAAAGGACGGTATTTGTGCTGCCCGGGAATCCAGCTGGATTCGCCCATCCACGTTGGAAACAACGGGGTTCGCTGTTACGCCGCGGGCCGGTTGTTGCGAAATGGCCACTGGAACCATTATTACTAGAGTAATATTCTCCAGAGTCATCGTTGTTCAATTTTTGCAACAGTCATCTCTTTTTATATGCACAGTTCTCAGCCTTGGATGAATCCCCGGCTCGATTCGGCCCTTAATTATACCTTAAATTCAAGCCTTACAGCTCTCATGGCACTGCCGAAAATTTCAGTCAAATGTCAAAAGTCTGATGTGGCGTTAAATTTCGCGAGTGCAATTAGGCCAGAGTGCAACTTGAACGCCGGTGGTTTGTTGCAATTCAAATCGGTTGAACTCGAGCCTGCGGCTTTACAGTATGCACTGTACTAGGAAATAATTTAAACGTTCACACTCTCTCGGTGTGCGAGGCTGTGCATCAACAGCACGAAGTCTTATGGCAGGTTACGAGTCTTAAAAAATTATTTTTAAGAATCGTTTTTAGCTCCCGTTCTCCGCAAGAATGAGGCAGAATCGTGTCGATGACGTCTTTGATTCGTGTTCGATGTTTTGCTGTTAAAGGAAATTTTCGTGTCTTAATGGAGGTTTGCAGGCTCAATGGAGGTTTTCAGGTCATTTACTGTTACAGTACTGATCTTTTACTCATTTCCTGCTACGATTAGTGATCACCACGGGTCGCCCGCGGGTAAGCCGACGCCGACCCGCATCCGTACCCGCTGTTGAACCCGACCCGTGGTGCGGGTGCAGGTTACCCGTCAATTTACCCGCGGGCGTACGGGTACCCGCAACCTACCGGACCCGCCCAAACAG
>JARJLF010002383.1:0-40231 GCA_029378395.1 Mycena leptocephala
CACCTGCACTGACCTGCATCATAGTGGATCGTCATCCACCAGCAACGAAGGGAGGAAGGCAGACGCCTTGATGAGCGCCAGCCGCGGGGAAGAAGATGATGCGACGATCGACGCGAGAACGCGCGTCGCGTCGTCCCTGCGCGGAATTCAGATCGCGCACGGGATGAAATACTCGTGCATACCCGTGATCAACGCGTATGAGTGCGCGCCCTGTCCCCGGGTCCTTTTCGGTCGGCTTTGAGTCTACCCAGAGGACGTCGAGGTGCGTGCCGGATGCGGTGATACCGAAGGACTGCGCTATGTTTTCCTGGAGGGCCTGGCGCAAGGCTAGCTCTTCCACGGGTGGGGAAATCCTGAGAAGAAGGTACTGCGAATGCGGAGGCAGGTCAGACGGCATGGAGGGAGGAGAAGGTTTGGAAAAGGAAGGCGAATTTCCTTATCTGGCCAATTGTCTCACGCTGTCTTTGCTAGAAAACCAAATTTCAATTTGGATATTTGTGCACGATTGCCTTTCAAGGTTTGAGGGCATAATGGTTTCATTGAAACATGTACTGCAAATCAACTGTGGCGGAGGCGAAGATCTCAGAGCGCAATTGGATGAGCCAAGGCACGTGATGTTTCTCATTCAATTCTCACTCGCGGGATGTCGTTAACCTTGTTAACGTGTACTATTTCATGCAGCTAAAATAACCTGGCCAGCCAATCATTAGAGGGATCCGGTTGCATTTCGCCCAAACAGGACGACTACGAAGACCTTCTTGCGGTACGGGTCCAATTGCAGGGCCAGCAGCATCTGGAAAACAGACTGATACTTGACAGTAGTTGACAGTGCTGTGTAGTGCCATAGTGGCCATAGGTACATCCCCCCTATGCAGCACTATGCAACGGGTGCGCCATCACTATGGAGCACTATGGAAGTACTTTGGGAGTACTATGCAGTGGAGCCGTCCGCATATAGTCTGCCCATATTATTGCACCTTGCTCAATCCACGCTCAGCAGCCAATGACGATAGAAAAAAGAATAAATAATATTAGCATCTTGAACTACCTCGCACATGAGTCTACTACAAAGAACACAGGCTTCCCCTCGCTCCTCGCCACTCGGTAGAATCATTCTCATCGCCCCGCGGCACCACCCAGTGTCACCCACCGCAAACATTCCACGACGCCCGTGTCCAGTACGCAACTACCTATAGTACTATGATATAAGCAATCGATCTGACAACCAAGAATCACGACTTACGAAAGTTGTCTGAGGCCAGCCGTATATGCGAGTAGTATGCGAGTCGTATGTGCCGCGAGACGTTCTATTTCAGCATGTTCAGCATCGTGTGTTTATCGGGAGGAACCGAACGACTTACAAAGCTTTTCCGCTTTTCCCAAGCACCGGAGCTCGCTCGGAGTCGCTCCTGCCATCGTGATCTCATACCATGAGATAATCTTTGAGGACTACGGCTTAGGATCAGAAATACGATACATGAAAAGAGCTGGACGTACAGCCAATGGTGAATGAACCCGGTCTTAGACTGAAAGAAGATACTTAGCAATGATAACGACTCATGGAGTGGAACATACCGTTTAAACCTCATCGTAGAACCTCTTCTCATCTGTAAACGGAGTCACTGTCATAAGAGACTCCAATAACGGATCTGTGTATTGAAATATAAAGGGAAAAAAAGCACTATGTCCGCCGGGAGTTTGCGCGCTAACGGTGGCTTCAGAATGAGGAATGGGAGGAGTGAGAAATGGGGCGGCACCGTCAGACCATGCACTGTCCATTCTGACTGCCTGGATATCATCAGCATATCCTAATTGCCACTCCACCTATTCTGTGAACGGCATCTTCACTCGAATTCCAGCATACCGCCGGTGCCGGCCAAGACACAAGTCTGAGCAGAATCCGCGGTGAGCCAACACACAATTGGGAACGAGGGCGAGCTTACAGTGGAGTAACTCGTCGCAAGGAGGCCTGGAGGGAAATAGGTTGCTCCAAGGTGTCTGCGATCTGACCCAGCGCTGTCCAACGTAACGGGACCGAAGACCCAGCAGTGGTGTCCTAGGGGAGTCAGAGGACAATGTATCGACACCGCAGGCACGACAAGATAAGAGGAAGGGGGAAACGCAGGAAGGGGAGCGGGAGAGGATGAAAGACAGAGGCAAAGGGCGAAGAGCAACCATGCACACGTGTCAGTGTTGATTGATAACGTACGTTGATCCGACTTAGAGCCTCTTCGACCGCACTGTCGGTCCTCGGACGACTCGTTCCCTGACGCAGCGAGCCGCGGCAGGTGGATTCGCCGCCCAACCACATCCGCCTTGCCGTCTTGCGCTTCGCGTCCACTACCCAATATTCCAACTCATCCCGATCGTTTCTTGAAATTCATCATTAGTCTCGAGCAGTCCTTCAGTGTCTTTCTGATCTTGAAGATTGATTTCTCTGTACATTTGTATCGCTTCACATTGTATAGCCAATATTTTAGCCTGTCCTCCTTATGCCCACCGTGCTACAGGAAATAACAGAGAACTGACCGTAAATAACCGAAAAACTCGCCAGCAATGCGTAGTGCACAGTACGGGGTGCCATAGTGCTACCCAGTGCTGCATAGTGCTTGGTGTGCTACCGCATAGTACTATGAGTTACTATGGGTGCTATAGCACTATAGCTCTACTACGGCTCGGCTACGGTTTTCCAGATGCAGTTGGCCAGCAGATCTTCAGGTCCGTCCAAAGTGGAAGAGCTGCCCACACACTGGAAGTAGTTCGGGCCAGATAAGACGACTCACTATTGTATCTCACTCTCTAGGGTCGGATGGGATTCCTCAGTCGCTGGCGAGACACTCAACCTCACTCAACCTCAAAGGCAGATTATTACTCTCTCGGTGCTTCCCGGCCTTTCGAGAGCTTTTCATCAGACTACACAGCATCCCAGTGAGACAACTGGCTGGTCTGCACGGGTGCTTTCACTGCTTTTGGTATCTTTTTCTGTGCAGCGTTTTCCTCCTTACATATAGCACGGCATTCCTAATTATGGATCGTCATTTATAATGGATAACTACGGCCGGATCCTCCGTCTCTCTGCGCCTGTGGATCCCGATAACAAGTCTCTCGCTCTAGTACACTTATTAGCGATTGACGGCGTCCACCTTCGTTCCAGACTACAGCCATGTCCGATTCAGACCCGACTCCGCCATCAGCTCCTCTGTCCGATACAGACGCACAGGCTCTGTATCTGTACGGGCTTGACATCACTCAGGATGCCGTTGGCGTCATTTGGGAGACCGTATTTATTAGTGAGCCCTCTGAACTTTATATCCGCACCGTTGTTTACGCGTTACGTTTTGCAGGCGCATACGGAATTTTTTTCGTCGTTGCTGTTTATTCCATCTTGTAATTATTACTTTCGCCCGAATAGAAGTACGTTTCTGACGGTTTGGGTTCCTTCCTTCGCAGTCGCAAAGGCTTCAAAAGCCGTAGCTCGATTGCCATGCTTTGCGTCGTGATCTATCTATATGCAAGCTCCCTTACACTGTGGGCTCTGAATGTGACCTTTTGGTTCAAAACCGCGCATGCCCTTTTAATGGACAATCCAAATATGCCAATCCCGGATAGGAAGGCCCAAGCCAATGCCAGTCTCTTGGTTCTCGGAGTCCCAATGGAAGCGCTCTTCATGTTCAACGTTCGTATCAATCGAATATCATTTCGTCAATAGTTGCTGATCATCCGATAATATAACAGATGGTGGTCGGAGACACTGTCGTCATTTGGCGGGCATGGGTTCTCTACCAGCGGACGATCTGGGTTGTCGCTATCCCCTGCTTCATGCTGCTCATGTCGTTCAGTCAGTCAATGCTAATTATTGCACACCTTTGCAGCGCCTCATAATATTTTTTCGCTGCTAGTTTTCAACGTCATCGACATTACCTGCTTGACGGGTGCAGGCTGGACCGATCAGTCAACCGTCGCCAGCGGCGGAGCGGTCTGTGCACACGCTGAGCTTATATCATGGGCCTTCTCCTTTGTGACCAATGCAACCTGCACAATATTGATTGGATACAAGGCCTGGTGAGCATGCCGGATTTCATACGATAAAATTAATCAATGACGTTTTCCGTTTGGAAGGCATCACCGCCGGTCGATGAGGTCCTTGAACGTTGTTGGCAACCCTCGCAGATTGTCCACAGACAAAGTGCTTTCTCTCCTGGTGGAATCTGGCTTCATTTACTGTTTATTCTGGGCAAGTCTTCCTTCTGATCTGCCGTGTCTAGCTTATGAACATTTTAATATCAGCTTACGCAGCTCCTCCTCTTCGTTGACGTCGACCGCCGTAAACCCATAGCCTACGTCTATTTCTTCTTCGCCGGCATGGGCGACCAAATCTCGGGCATGTACCCCACGCTCATTATCGTCATCGTGAATCTCCACCAAACCATCTGGGATTCGCCGTCGACGTCCGTTGAATTAGGGACCACCAACGGTGCGGTCAGCACCGTGCAATGGGCACCAGGGAGCAAACGATCCGTGCCAACTACGGACACTTTCATCAGCCAACGCGGCAATAATATAAACATTCAACTCGACAGCATGGCACGGGAGTCGGGCACGGGAGAGTTTAGCATGACCAGCAGGGAGTTCAAACCGCATGCCTCCGAGATTGTTTAAATAATTCTAAAACGCTACGCGGCAGATCACGGATGGTGTTATCGTACGGTATCTTACGAAAGGGCCGCTAGTATTCTGATAACTTATTGCGTTTGGGTTTTCCTATATTCTCGGCAAGTGCCGACTGCTCAAGATGAAACAAGATGATCATTATGTAACGACTCGGATTTTGTTCTTGACCACGACCTCAACGCCAGAGGACCATCAATTGGTCCTCCGATAGATGGGCTCTCGTACTCCTGATATAGACATGGATTCAAGTACGTGTAACGTCGAGGTCCGCTGGCGCTTGAGAATTCATTGGCAATCGCGGGGCCTATCATGCCAACGAAACAGCGCTGGAGGCCAACACACTGAAGTCGTCTAATGTCTCCAAATTTATTAAAATTTGTAGCCTCTCATACTGGTACGCGTATACAATCTGGGGTTTTACTCCTGCAGCCGCTATATGCCCTTCAATGATGCTTCTCGGCTCTTCTCGTACTACTATATCTGAGCGCTACGATGACCTGCGCGTTGGCCAATCGCAGCGCGCGACTGGTGCTTCTCCACTCGTACACACCCCTAAAGCATCTGGAGCCAACCATCTACCCTTTTAAGCGCCCTTCCCCACTGCATCTGTCCGCTTTACCCCCACTGCTTAGTTGCCAACTGCCCTGCCACTCCTTGCTTGCCAACTGTCCTGCAATCATGTCTACTGGTATCAATATTCCTGCGCCATCACAGTCTGCAACCCTACAGCCTGGATGCATACTCTCTTCAGGCTCGCAAACCCACAAATCCTACCTCGGCCTGCGTGTCGCCGCGCTTTTTATCATCCTCGTTGGCTCTACACTCGGCGCCTTGCTCCCCGTGTTGCTCGCGCGGCGCGCGCAACAATCTGGCACACGCAATGTGCCGCGTGCATGGCTTAAGTGAGATTCGACTCTCTAGTGTTGAGCTCATCCTGCCTTGATGGTAACATTACTCCCGTCCGTAGCTTTGCAAAATACTTCGGCTCAGGCGTCATTGTACGTGCGCGCATAACTCGGATGCGGCGCGCAGTGGGTGGTGCGCTAATGATACTGATTTATGAGCACACCACAGCTCGGGACGGCCTTCATCCACTTACTCGCGCCGGGCATCGAGGCGCTCAGTAACCCATGCTTGGCGCCGGGCTGGCGCAAATATGTGCGTCCGTTGGGCAGACTAGCTTCTGTATTTTGACGGCACATATTTCCCCTTCTTAAAATGTCGCCCTCGTTGCGAAACATTCTTGCAGCCGTATGCACTTGGCCTCTGTCTGTCCAGCATCCTTGCAATCTTCCTTATTGAGACCATTTCGATGCGCTATGGGGCTCGGCAGCGCGCGAAGGTAGAGGGTCAGCCAGGTCCGCACCTCGCCACGCTTCTTTCGTGTTGGCTCGTCTTTGCATTCTAATCCCCCTCTCAAAATCTACACATCAGATCATCTCAACTCCTCGGACCATCTGTACATTGTGGAACCGGCCACCGAAGCTGAGTCCCCTGAAGGAGGCAATGGGAATCCACATGACCATATTTGCGCCAACGTCATTGGCATTGCGATCCTTGAATTTGGCGCGATCCTACATAGGTGCGTTTTTGGAGTTGACGAGGCATTCGCCAATATAATTTCTATCAGCGTCCTTATCGGACTCACCCTCGCCGTTGACGTCAAATTCAAGGTCCTTTTCGCAGTGCTTGTCACCCACCGTGCGTCTCTGGCTCTGTATTTAACTTTCTAACACGAAATAGAGTTGTTCGAGGGTCTGGGAATCGGCGCGCGGCTTGCGAGCGTGCGCGTTCCGGCGCGGTACACGCACATCCCCATTATTGGCGCGGTACTATTCGGACTGAGCACGCCGTTGGGCATCGCAGTGGGGCTGGCTATGCGCGCGACGTATAACGTGGGCGAGCCCGGCGTGTTGGTCGTCAGCGGAGTCCTCGATTCTCTAAGTGCCGGAATCCTCATATATACCGCCCTCGTCGAGGTACGGCGGCCTTCATACTTATAGTTGTTTATTCACTGCTCGGACAGCTACTCGGAAGGGAGATCTTATTCAACCAGGAGTTGATGGAAGAGCCGCTGGAGCACTTGGCTGTCGCGATATTATGGGTATTCTTAGGGTGCTCTGTAATGGCACTTCTAGGGAGGTGGGCGTAGGATATACAGAGTAGCAAGAATAGGGCGAAACCAAGTCTCCGGTAGTTAAACTTATAACTGAAAAAAATTAAGAGTCCAGATTCCGTTTACTATTTAGGCGAAACCCGAGACTTCGCGCTCAGGTGAAACTACACGTCATGCCCTAGCAGGCACGACCGTTGCGAGATGGGAAAACCTGTCCCGTTTCCGTGCTGTCGTGAGACGCAAGTTTCAGCGGGACGCTACACGGCCGTCACGGTCAACGGGACGTGTGGTTAACTGATAACTTGGTCCTTCAATTTTTTACTGGAAATATTTTTCAGTGACTTCAAGATTTGTGTTCAAGACACCCTAAACTCTCTTCAACGGCCTTAGCAGTTCTGCACCGCATTTTGTGCCCGGGAAATTTATGCATGGCTCTATCCCAGTGTCGCATTCGGTGATGACCAGAGAAGGCGCAGTTCATCTTCAGTGCCCAAGAGCGCTTTTTGGATGAGTTTGGGCTCCCCACGCCACATGGCCATTATTTCGGGCGGTCAAAAAATGTCTGTTCAAAATATTATTTTGAACGTACGAAGCATGCCGAAGTCTTGCCGAAGCCGTCACATCAAACGCGACCGTCACAGTCGCGCGACGCGTCTCTATTCACCACCACCTTGCCACCACCGCTTACGCCAGGCTTGTGACTGACCTTCCTCGTCGTCTGCTTAAACAACGCGCAAGATGTCTCTTTGGGTCGATAAGGTGGACATGTCTGCCTGGGGCTCTCCCTCTCTCGGACTGACGACACCCATCTCACAGTATCGTCCGAGAGCGCTGGATGATCTGCATTACCATCAAGGTCTCTCTGCGAGACTGAAATCACTTGTCGGTTCAATCGAGTCAAAATTGATGAATGACGCGAATTCTTCGTAGGCGGCCTCCGGCGACTTTCCACACATGCTTTTTTACGGTCCTTCTGGTGCTGGGAAGAAGACACGTATCACTTGTACATTGAAGCAACTTTTCGGGCCAGGAGTAGAAAAGGTATGCCCCACTTTCTCTAACGCGAAGGTTAATGACTCTACTCCAGCTCAAAATTGACCAACGCGTATTCCTTTCTCCTTCGAAACGAAAGATAGAAGTAAATATCGTCCAAAGTAACTTTCACCTGGAAATCACTCCCAGGTGTGTGGAAATTTGGACGACCACTTCTCCTCCTGATCTCACGTATCCAGTGAGGCCGGTAATTACGACCGGGTGGTGATCCAAGAACTCCTCAAGGAAATCGCGCAGACGCAACAAGTCGATCTGAATGCCAAACAGAGATTCAAAGGTCCGCCGTTTGAACATGGACTTTATCGGTCCTGTGTGAATTCTCCACAGTGGTCATAATCAACGAGGCCGATTCCCTTTCACGCGACGCGCAAGCCGCTCTGCGTCGTACGATGGAGAAATACATGTCGAATATGCGAATCATTTTATGCGCCAACAGCACCAGTCGACTAATCGCTCCGATTAAAAGTCGATGTCTCCTTATGCGCGTTGCTGCGCCAAGCGATCAGGAGGTCAGCGATGGTGTCGTGTCACAAGAATTATTTCCTGATTTCTCCGCTTCAGATGGAGACGGTGTTGATGCATGTATCGAAGCGTGCATACTTTGATCTTCCACCCGAAGCAGCCCAAGAAATCATCAAAGATTCCGGAGGCAATCTTCGCAAGGCAATTCTTGTCCTGGAGGCACTCAAGATGCAATCGTGCGTTGTACCGCTCGTCGATTCCACGAGTTCGCTCATTTCGATTACAGACCTGATCTCTCGGGCCCGCTAACCATTGCCAAGCCTGATTGGGAAACGTACTGCCAGAAGGTGGCCGTTCTAATCGTTACTGAGCAAACACCTGCCCGAGTGATGGAGATTCGGACGAAATTCTATGAACTGTTGAGCCACTGCATCCCTCCAACAGTCATTCTCAAGGTTCGCCCAGGCAAGCATGTAATTCGCGATGTACTAAACTTGGTCACAGACGATCGCAGAGGCCGTTGTCAGCCAAGTTGACGAGACATTGAAAGCGGAGATCATGCACTGGGCTGCATTCTATGTACGCACCACCTACTTACTTTCCGAATCATTTGGTCAACATCTCGTTTTTGCAGGAGGTTCGAATGCGCATCGGAAGCAAGAAAATATACCACCTCGAAGCTTGGGTCATCAAGGTTATGAGTCTTTACAAAGTAGGTGCTTCCTAGGAGGAAAAAACATCTCGCTGATTGGAACTGTGTACCAGCAATCTTTCTACCAATTCGATATTTCCGAATTCCAGTGATCGGTTCTGGCAATGAGATTAACAACCATGCATCTTTTATTTATAAATTAGTGCTTGCCGCAACACAAGAATTCCCGATACAGCAGGCGACAATACTTGAAACCCAGCGCCGATTAAAGCTATGTCTGTGATATTCAAACTCATCAGAGCACAAACGAACGGGGCTTACTTAGGGGCGAGATTCAGGACAACAGCTGCTGGCGTTCGGTTGAACACCGAGTCCTATGGGGTCAAGATTTTGCGCTGATTCTACAGCCGCAAACAGGAACATGGCGCTGAGGAGGTGAATCGGGGGTAATTATGGCTTGGAGGTGGTCGATTTAACTGAGTGGTTTCGACTCTAATTGAGAGGACCATCGTCAACGAAGCTGTGGCAGAGTGCATTCAAGTTTTCATTGCCTTGGCAAATTTCGGTCCGAGTTGCTGGACTATACGCTGTCCCAACAACATATTTATTGCGGTTACATTTATTCAACTTTGGAGTTGTCCGAGGGTCATGTCATGTGGAGATAAATCTGATCCTTAAGCCTGCGACTCGTGCATCACCTCCCGGCAAACCTCCTCCAACACACTCCCCAGCAGCTCGAAATCGCTCAACTGCAGCTTCCGTTAGCACATCAAGCAAGTCCCAAGTACACCACGCACCTCGGTCCATATCTGCGCGCTGCATCGCGCCCACCACGCCCCATTATGGTAAAATATACCCGCGCTCACTTTCGTCTTACGGTTCGTCGGCGCGAGCAGCTTCTGGTTAAACAGGTTATTGATCTCGTCCGAGGGCTTGACGTTCGGCGGGAGCGGGATCTGTACGTTCACCTGCAGATTGCGTTAGATACAGGAACCTATGAATGCAATAGGAAAGAGCGAACCATGTTGAGGGTGAACTCGCCCGTCTCGTCCAGGACACGCGTGCCGAAGAGGGCGGCTAGATGCGCCCCACCACGCATTGCCATGTCATGGCAATAGCCGTTGATCTTATCCTCGCCGCCAAGCCACTGGCGAAATTCTAGTGCTGTTAGGCAAAAAGAGTTAATAATTAAAAGCGCGACCGAGAAAAGACGTGCCGGCTGTTATGCTCAGGGGCGGCACAAAGTCGATGGTGCCATTCCCTGAGAGCAAGTTAATTTGGGAGGCAGGGTGGATTTAAGAAAGGCCGACAGTTGTACTGCTCGATGAAGCTCTGGCCCGGGAACGTGCGGTCTGTGGGTGACAAATACAACTTGGAAGTAGGAAAAGAAGACTTGACTATGCCCTGGTTTCTGGGTACCGCCGTAAAATGCACGAGTTGCAACGATTGAAAAAAGGATGACAAACCGTTCAGCGACGAACATCACAGCGCATCCTCGTTTGGCGTAAAGCCATTTGTGGCAGTTAGAAACCCAAAAATCGGGGTCGGCCGTCCCGAGATTGATATTCATTTCTTGCCCAATAGAATGAGCACCGTCAATGACACTGTAGACTCCCGTCTCCTTGCAGACTTGAACAAGCGCTTGCCAGGGCATCAGGGCACCGGGGACAGAAGTGATGGAATCAATCATCGCGACCACCTTCTGCCCGGCGTGGCGGGGAATAGATTGGAGATGAGCGCGGTACCCTGCGATGATGGCGGCGTGCGACGTGGGCCACTGAATCACAAATTGCGAGACCTCAGGATGCCCTGGTCCATCATGCAGAAATCGCGCTAGGCCCTGCATCGCATCGTACGTGGAGCTACCTAAAAATGCCAGGCGTAAACAAAAGAAATGAGCATTCCGTCGGGCTACGCACATGTAACGATCACGTCGCCGGCGTTCCAGTCGAAAGAACGCATTATGGCGTTAATGCCGTGGCTAGTGTTCCGGACGAGGACGATCTCGTTCGTCTTCGCCCTGACCAAATCCGCGATTTGCGCACGGCATTTCGTGATGAGGTCAGTTTGTTCGACCCGCACGAACAGGTCCGGGTTTGACTCGATTCGCATAGTTAATTTGTTACAAGCTGCGAGTACTGGCAGGGGCAAAGACCCATAGGACCCTGCAGCTTATCGGTGAATCGCATCCGGGGTGGTGAAGGTATTCAGAAGACGGACCATGGTTGAGATTTACGTAGTCCGGGTCAAATGCAAAATACTTGAGCATAGAATGCCCAAAGGGTGGAGGATCGCCCTGGAATTCCAATTGGGTCATGGCGAGAGAGCAGACTGCCGAACCGGCGATAAGACCATATGATGATCGCGATTTGCGGGCCGGGCCTGGGTCACTGTTACTGTCACGGCCAACGGCTGTGGTTTGAGGGTTCTAACAGAGACCAGTGTGTGGCTTGTTGAGAATAAGCTTGTCGTTTGGGGGCGCTGAATTACTATTCAATTATAGCATGACAAGTGACACCGCCACAGGTGGCCCGTGGCCAATTAAAAGATGCCGGCGGGAAATTCCGATCGTTTGCAAGCTGAGGTTGAAACTTGAAAGTGGGTGACTTTCCATAAGCATAGATTATCCGAGCTTGTTTGGGAGTGCCAGCGATGGGATCAAAGGCTAGAAATTCAAGTCGAGGATTTCGTGCTCGAGCTCCCATAAGAAAACAATAAAATAATTGACCTCACGCTACCGTAGTGCCCAAACGAAGGTCTGGAGGGGATCCGGAAGCCGTCTGTCGGGGTGTGCATTTTTTTGGCCCCAATGGAGAGCTCAAAGTACAGGTTTGAGGCGAGCATCACATCCTCGTCGCCCAAAACCGTTTATTCAGTTTAATATAATCTGGAGCGGGGGTCCTTATCCCCCGTCCAAATTCGCATTAACTCGTCTCTGCATTTGGGTCCCCGATTGATGGGGTCCCGACAGCTGTCTCGGCATCGTCTCGGAAAGCTTGAAAATAATGCTCGTAGAATTGTTTATGCTTATGGAAAGTTACCCAGTTAACTTGAACGTTGAACAAAAAGTACACAAATCTGTCGTCTAACTGACTTCCAATAAGGTAAATTTATTTCGGCGCATTTTCCGGTGAGGTTGTTCGTGAGATAGGGTCTGTGACGTATACCGTCCCTGAAATAACACCATGGTACACTTCTCGTCCTTCAGCCAACAAGACCTTTGAAGTACAAATGTTATGGACCCAAACCCAAGAGGTGTCCGATCTTGTTATCGGACACACTATCAACAGCACGTGCCAGCTACTCCCCTTCCATATCCGGACATTGATGCAGCCAATCACAATTGCTGCTCAACTCGCAATGCCTCTGGCATGCCTTCTAGGGTCTTCTACGTGGCTTATTGAAGAGTACTTAGCTGTATTTTGTACTCTTAGACTCTCTGAAGTCCGTAAATTCCGCTTTTCCCTTAGCAAATGTGAGCTGCTGACAAACCACAAATCCTGGTGTAAAATCTCCTCCTCCTCACACAAAAATGATTATTGTCCATTCCAATTCATTATATAGGATATGGGACTTGAGACAAAGGTGGTTCAACGAGATATAAAGCAGATATAAGGTGGTTGCTCTAAACGGGGCCATCCCGATATGGAAGGGGGGTAGCTGGCACGTGCTGTTGATAGTGTGTCCGATAACAAGATCGGACACCTCTTGCCCAAACCGCCTATTCAGCTGTTTACCTAATTGATGACAGAATAAATCCCTTCCTTTTGCGGTGACAGGTGCCTCGACATACGGCCAAAATTATCCTGGAATGAATTTATCTTATGGGAAGTCACCCACTGGTTGACTTTCCATAAGCATTAAACAATTCCTACGAATATTTTGAGTGCTTTGCCGAGGCAGTTCCGTGGCAGCTGTCGGGACCTCATCAATCGCGAACCCAAAAGTTGAAGTGATTTAATGCAAATCTATGATAATCTGGAGGAGGGGTCCCTACCCCCCTCTAGATTAATCTTTAATCGGATAAACTGTTTTGGGTGACCAGTGTGGTAGGGAGTTCGGGATGTAGACACGTGATGTAGTAGCACGTGAGATCAAGCCCTTTGTCTGCTGCCAGCATCGTCGGCGTCCAGCTAGCTGCCGCAGGCTGATTCCCAGCGACCCCCGAGTGGACTACCCCATTGTGGTGATTGGAGTGGGATTGCTCATCACTTTCGGCCAGCGATATCACCGCTAGATCGCCTTTTCGCGCAACTCGTCTCTTGTCGCATTCACGCCATCGTTTGCAGCCGTAGTTGCAGTCAGAAATCACAGCCGAAGTCGCAGTTTGTTCGCAATTGTCTGGAGCCCTCAAGAAGTTCGTTTTTTGTTTTGGAGCTATGTCCGAAGCTTCGCCGCCTGATGCTCGGGACCCGTGCATTGAGCGCATACTACTGCAAACGGTGCCATGGGATGTGAGGAAGAAAGGTGGTACCGAGTTACAGGAGAGCTTGCGGGACTTGTGGGAGAAGGCCGTTTGCATTGGCTTTCAGTGGGGCGAAGAGCAGGTAGAACGAGCGAGGCAAGAGGGGCACAAGGAGGGGCATATAGCTGGAGTTCAGGACGCATTGGAGAAGTGGAAGGATATGGAAGCAGCAGCTGCAGAGCGTCGTGAGAAGGATCTAGAGGACGAACACATGTGGGGATTTGAGGTGGGGTGGAAACTTTGCGAGGAGAAAAACAAGGTGCGAGGTCCGTTGTTGGCGAGGACTGCAGTGCAAACGGACACGCCTAACCCTGTCGTGGACCCTGGCGTCGCCCCTACCATGCCTTCGATCTGCACCGTGCCCCACATCGCGACACAAACCGACATACCCGTTGCCGCCACACCAACACCGGAGTCATTTGATTGGGCTGAGGACGTAGAAGATCTATTGATGCATTCACTACCCGAGCTGTCACTGTCACTTCCTGCTCGAGACATTTCATGTCTTCGAAGTGATGTTTCCCAGCCATTTGCGAGCCTACAATGACGACATCGACGCGCGCCGCAGAAGACCTTTCATTCCCAAAACCAGTCACATTCACATTCTATTCGTACGACAGCGCATATATGGCCGACAAAAAATCCACGATCTACATTTATTGCACATACACCTTTCACCTCCCGTTCCCTGCACAAACCGCCCATCTCCGTGCCCACTGGACAATCGCCGCTTCGTCTGGATTGGGACCGTGATCCCCACCTTCACGATCTAAGCCAGGCGCTCATGGCGTTGGGTTGGGTTAGGTCACGGTGATTGGGGCTGTTCCATGATTTCTTGGACATTGAGGTGACGAGGACGTCGCCATTTTGTGTTGGGCACATGTGGTAGGGAGTTCGGGATGTAGACACGTGATGTAGTAGCACGTGAGATCAAGCCCTTTGTCTGCCGCCAGCATCGTCGGCGTCCAGCTAGCCGCCGCAGGCCGATTCCCAGCAACCCCGGGGTGGACTACCCCACCAGTATGCGATCTTGGCCTCTAACTCAAGCCTAAAGCCCGAGATTGCTTGTCTGACAAATGAGTATCAGTACAGTCAACCTCCGGAGTAATTTCCGGCCATCGTACAGGCAGAAACACGATTTCGATCTGTGGATTATTTTGTTATGGGATGGTGCACTGCAAAATTCTCGACTTCAGTTTCCGGGGATTGATGCCATCGCTGGCACTCTCAAACAAGCTCAGATATATTCTAATGCTTATGGAAAGTCACCCACTGTCAAAAGGACTGATTATTCCTGAAAACCTGAGTTTATTCTATAGGCGTGCCAAAGGAAACCTAAGTCTAATTAGGAGGGCACAGCCTGTCTGTGACACGGACGACCGATGTTAGCACCTGTTCTGCAGAGGATCTGGAATGAACGGCGGATGCTCAGGGGCATCATCATAGGTTCTGAATCTGAGTATATGCGGTGAACACTGCAAAACAATGGGTGACTTCCCATAAGATAAATATATTCCAGCGCAATTTTCGAGCTTGTTTGAGGGGTGCCAGTGATGAGATCAATGCCAACGATATTCAAGCCTGCGGGTTTCCCGCAAGCAAAATAATATATTCATTGAACTATAATACGCTGCTGACACCTAAAGAGAACTTTTAAATGACATCCTCTGGGCCCCACCATATAAAAGAAGTGTTGCTGCGTCCTGAACATGTAGGAACATGGACATTGATCTTGTTCGGCCAGAAATGGATGATGTCGAAAAAAGCCGATTCCCGACTGATTCCAGTGAGTGGGAGGTGTTTTGAGGTGTTCAAGAGTCAAATTACACTGAAGGAATATCATGGTCAACACGTTGAAGGGCCTGTAGTGGCCAACGTTTGGAGACAGCAGAGGGTTTGTGGCACAGGTGACAAGGAGTGAGGAAGCGCAATCGACCCGACACATTTCCGGGCCACGTGAAGGACACAGATCATTTTGTAGACCATTGTCCGCCCGATTAGAATATTAGTGTATTCAAATAATACATTCTCATAACAATCGCGGTCACGAGCTTCGATATTTGCCACCACCCTACTCACTCTGATGGACTCCGCCAAACCTGCTACAAGCAAGTGCAGCAGCTGCCAGACGTGGAAACCGGCGACGAGCGAGTTCTTTACCATTAAATTGGGAAAATGTCCGGGGACCTGTCCGACTCGTGTCTGCAGTCAGAAGAAAGCTGACAAGAGGAGAAAAGCAGCAGAGGCCACCACATCTGGAGAATTCTACCCCGAGAATACTATGGGATTTGTATTCAAGTCAAATTAGATTGTTGGATTGATTCGGGCAATGTGCACTGCCAGAAATCGCGAGTCCACGAGTTTTGTCGCGTCGCAGTGAAACAGTCGCATTTTCGATATTTTATTGGAATTGACTCCATATACAGTTGTGGCCAAATCAAATGAATTGCCATTTTTGGTAGATACCATCAATTTGCCCTGAACTCTTGACTTTGCACCCTTTTCTCTTGAGAAAAAGGCACTAGAACCATACTAGAGGTAGATAAATGGAAGATATGTCCAAATATCGGGGTTTCCACACCTAATTTCTGACAATCAGTGAGGTTTTCTCTTAACTGATTGTGTAGAAAGTGATCATGTATTGTAGGCAAAATAAAGATTGTGAGATGTGTCAAAGCATTATGAGGCCTCACTCAGATGTCTACTATCTCCTGTTGGCTTTGGACTTGAGGAGCACCTGTTCACAGTGAAAAACAGCGGAAATTGATGGTATCTACCAAAACAGGCAATTCATTTGATTTGGCCGCAACTGTAAGTACTTATCTAAAAGCCTGAACCATTTCCAAGTCAACCGACATCCTAATACTGCGGACAATGGCCATTGAGGGCCATCGGCATTTATCGGCATGACACGTGACCCGGAAATGTGTCGGGTCATTTGCACCTTGTCAAGGAGTGACGATCAATCAAAATCAACCCAAAAGGTTTATTCCGCCATCCAAAATCCTGGAGGGGGGGTGCCTACCCCCCTCCAGGAATTTAATTTACTCGACTGATCCAGAATAAAAGGCTCCGCTTTTGGATGACTCAAGTGATGGGGTCCTGACAGGTGCCTCGGCATCTGGCCGAAATATTCCCCCAGAATAAATTTACCTTACGGGAAGTCACCCAATAGGTAACATTCGCGTCGGAAATACTGAATTTGCCTGCCCAGGTATCAACAAGACAAATCAGGAATTATTGGCTGAACCGGAGGTTTAGCTACCCTGGAGAACTTGGATTTCGGCCACTCTTGCTACAAGTACAAATAAAGAATTCATCATCTGAAATTGGTCATCGTTGAAAATCAGAGCAGTAGAGAAGCGCCAAGGAGATTTCTTGAGTCCAAGTGGTAAAAGCCCTTCTGATCCCCCTCCCTCTTATTTTCCTTGATTTTTTGGTGGGGCGTACGATTTATTATCCCTCAAAATCTTGCTCAGTTGATGTGTCATTTTTGTTTAGTGTCCAAGCGCGTCATGTCCACGAGATCACTCCATCTCCATTGGACTGCCGTCTCCTTGCCGCAAGATCGACGCGGACAAGCAACCAATTGATGTGATTTCGGCAATCGTACGGAGTTTTAACACTGTCTGTCTTTTTGCTTTTCCTTATCGCCCAAGTCACGTCGACTACGCTGCTGTATTAATTTATATATCCAAATGGCTTCAAAAACCGAATTTCTGAAGGCCTGCCTCGTCATCGCCAGGGCCAAAGAACAGAAAAACGCGTCGAAAAACGCGCCGAAAAAAGGCTAAAATGTCAAAGCACGACAGGGGCGAGAAGGAAAACGAGAAAGTCGGCATTACCAGAAATGCCTGTTCATCAGGAAAACCGTAGCCGAGATGTACCTTATGCAGTGCTGCATAGGGCTCATAGTGCCTCATAGGTACATCACAGCCGCAGGTTGCTGCATAGTACTGCACAGGCATTTTGGTTTTCCTGATGTTAAAGGGCATCTGAGGCTTGTCGGCGGGCACTGCGGAGGCATTGATGGATAATGGGGTCCAAAGTGATGCTAAATACTCTTATGCCTTAAAGACACGTTATTCATCCTGCCGACGTGTTGATGACGCATCAAATAAGTATTGGTCGGGCCTCATCTGCAGTCTTGCAATGCATCCACGTGCCTGAGCCATTGATGCCGCTTGACTGCCGCTGATTTCGCACAGCTAAGCCGAGATCAACGTCTGGAAAACTGTTGCTTAGTTATTGGAGGGTCTTTGTGCACCCTCCCGAAGGTTCAGCCACCCGCCTCGCAGAGGCCTAATCCCACGTCATAATTGAAGAAAGGGAGAGGTCGACTGATGGGGTATCCCTGATCCACGTGGAGAATCGCCCTTGACAGAAACGCTCAACATCAGTCGTCCCCGGCGGTCCAACACTGAACGGGACATGACGTATCTCCGTTACCTTTCCTGTTCGCCGTTCTATGTTCCCTCTCGTAACAACAAAAAACGCCACCCGTTTTGCTCGCGTTCTTGCATTCTCTTGCCTTCACCCGGCACACCACCGGCCCCCACTTCCCCCGCCAGCGCTTCTAACAGGTACTGGATCCGGTATACAATGATGTAAGATCGACTTCCCAGCATCCACCTTGAACTGTTTTGTTCTTCGGCATTTTTTGCGGCTATTCTTGCCCTCGTCACTGGGCTTGGAGCCACCCACGCCCGCCCGGATTTTGCCTTGGCTTGCTCAAAAAAACCCTCCCCGACGCCTAATGCCCAGCCTCTAGTCAGCATAAATCCCCTGGTCCCGCGACCAGCGCTTTATTCGTTCTCTGCCAAGTTTCTCACCGCCGTCTGTCTGTCTAATGAACTCCGTGTTTTATAACTTCCATCCAAAAAATCCATCTCCGCTGCTGTTAACTTCGACTGCGGTTATTATTACTGCCGCCGAGACAGCGCGCATTCACAGCCCCCACCCTGCGTCACAAGGCCATCTCTAATCCTACCACTGCCGTACATATCTACTTGGAAACCAAGCTCAGTGTCGACTTCTAATAGGTTATGAAGCTAGTTATCCTATCAGCAACACAAAAATGAACAGAGGAAGCCGGCAACACAAATACACGACAATATCACCCAATCATCTCGGTGACGGGCTGCACCGATCTGTCTTGACTTTTGTCAGTCAGTCAGTGCCATCGTCATTCATTCCTTGATTCCAAATAAACGAACGACTGATTGCTTCCAACAGACGAGTCAAAAAGACTGATTGCTTCTGCCAACGCCAAAATGTCTGTCTGCATGCTCCGGGCTTCGCCATTCCGTTCGTTCCGCTGTACGTTCGTCTTTCTACTTTTGTGTATGTCGTCCCACATGTGCGTTGTGTTCATTTATGTCGTTCACAGATTTGGTCTGTTCTGTTATGTCCTGTTATGTCGTGCCAAAACCAGATGAGATAGATCGATAAGTGTAATCATGGAAGATACCCCATAAATGAGCGCCTTTGGTGGTTTTAAAAGGCGGAGGGATCCTGTCTTCCCTATCAGGCCCCAGCTTGAGACCTAAGAAATCCTCACTCATTTTTTCGTCCTCATGTGCGACACCGTATCCACCTCCATTATTTTCGGGGCACTGGCCCTTGTCCCGGGCACTGCCTCGCGCTACGTCTTCCTCGCACTCGCGTCCGCCGCCTTCGTATTTTTAGCTGCACGTCACCAGGGTCCAGCGCAGAAGTTCACCAAGCTTGAAGACGCGATCAAGACTCTCGACGATATTTTGGACCGCGCAAAGGCGGCGTCGAACTATGCGCGGAACCACATGGAGGTGATCGAAGCGGGATGTCGTTTACTCCAGTGAGTTTAACTATGCCGTGGGCAAAATTCTAATGGTTGTATAGGGTCAAATTGTCCGCATCCAAGATCCAGTCCCACATGTTGGAGATACGCAGCACGACGTGTGTGACTCACTTAAAGAACATCCGAGCAATATTGCGCAGCGTCGACCAATGTGCAAAGGAAGTCAAGGCAATCCAGACCGCGATGCTGGTCAGGGTGTTCATCTTCAACATTTCATACCTCCTGATTATATCTCACAGCTCATCATCGAGGAGGAACGTCAGCGTCAGCTGAGCGAGGGAATCAAAGAATCGCAAGAGTTTATCGGCGCTGTGGTTCGTTCACCAATCCGTAAGTCCTGCAGATTTGTGGTAATTATTTCTGACGGAATCGCAATCTCTAGGTCGCGCGCACCGTCGCTCCGAATCCAACGCCCATGTCTTCCGAGAATCGCATAGGTGTGTCAGCAGTCAAATCCGAGATCGAGTTCACTCACATTTCCCAGCAGCGTCTAAGTCGCTCATGGCTTGCAGTCCCGAACAGCTATCGTCGCTGTTGGATCCGAGTTATCCAAATGCTGTCTCTATTTTCTCTAGTTCATCGGCTCCCTACAGTCGTACTTTCCTTACATGTACATATCTCCTGCAATATCGTTTCGGTTCAATGTTTGAAGCCAACTGGCCTACGGAATCCCAGGAAGTATGAGGAAGGCTGCTGTTGCGGAGGAACTGTACTTGACGCTGCAAGAGCGCTTAGCACCGTGACCTAATAAAAACCAAGGACCGGATTGGAAAGAGAAGTCGCCCGGCGAAGGGCGGCATGCATGGCGGATCACACCCGAATTGATAGGCTTCGCGGATCCAAGGCTGCCGAGATCAAGAAAATTTGTGCGACTTGAAAAGTTTTTGAATAAAAGGTTTCGTACAGCAGAACCGTGTTGAGACTGAGGGCAGTGGCGGAAGTGCGGGGTAATGTCCTCATCGCCTCACATGTGGTAGGGTGTTTGGCCCTGTCTGGCAGGAGCACCCGGCGATTTGGGCCGATTCGAGAAGAGACAAACACCTTCTTCTTTTGTTTTCGCACACTGCGACAGATTATCTCGCGGCTCCCGATAGAGCATCCGTGGGACTAGCCCAATGCCCACGTTAACCCTCGTCGAGCAACGGAAATCTGCGAGTCACCCGGGTGGGACCATTAGGGGGAACCCCAAACCCCGCCCAAACACCGTCCTCACGGGCACCGAAATTGTGTTTTATAAGTTTCGTGGTCGAGGAACGCCACCGACTGATATTGGCCGCCCTGGCGATGTCTACTTGGACGTAACCTTCCCCTACATCTACGTTTTCGTAGACATGGGCTGGGTATCGTGGAACTCAAAGGGCACCGATTGTCAGCTCCTCGCTCAGCATCCGCTTATGCAGGACCGATATTTGTGGACGAGCGGTGATGGATTGGCCTGGCTAACAAACCAGGCACTCAGGGCCGACAAAGCGCGCGTTCCAGTGAATCCAAAAGTAGCCCAAGCAATCGACCAAGCCCTCCTCGCCACTCTCCTGCACTATTCACCAACTCCGACTCTGTCACTAGATTTGGCAGAAATCAGAAACGGCACGATGCGGAGGTTGAAAGGCGTCGTGCCAATGGGGTCCCGGTCGGAGAAGCTCCGGTGCCAATCCAACGCCCCCGCATCAGGATGCCCAGAAATAAGGCCAACTCAACGGAGATTAAAGTCGAATGCGCAGATGAGCCAGTGCCCGTGTCCAGTCCGTATCGTCGACTATTGTTACGGTATCATTCCACTCTAGCCAGCGGCGATCTAGTAACCAATAGAGCTTTCGGTTGTTATCGTTCTGGGTTGAAAAAACGGGAAGAAAGACGTACGTCCCCATTGCTACTCGTCGATCGAAAAAAAGGATTCATTCTTGGCAGTCTCCGCCGAGGTTGAAGCACTCAAACACGCGAATTTAACCCTTGGGCGGGATAACTTGAGCCTCAAAACGTTACTTGATGACTCAGGGCGACGGCGTGAGCAGCTAATGTAACATCTTGAGTTATCGTTGTCGAAGGCGCATTTTAGGCCACACGGTGGAATTTCAGCACCTAATTTGAAGGAAGGTATGGATCTCACCACTTCATGTGTATACTTCTGTCTGTTCTGGAAGCCTCAGTTGAGCGGCAGTCTCGAGACATGAAGCGCAAATGCGACGAACTTCAAGCGGAGGCCCATTCTGTCAGTCGTAAGTGTCGGGCACAAATTGGCCCGTGGAAAGCTGAATATAATGCGTCCAGAGCTCCACGATGATTTGAAGGTCCGCCATGCTCTAGGTTAGTAATCTGTTTTCATCATGATGTATCTTCAGGACATTTACGACGTCTGTGCAGCCCACAAAAGGATTCAAGAATTGCAGGCACTACGCGAGGTGGAGGCCGAAGAAGTCGCAAGACGTGGTGAGTGCAACAAAGTTCAACCGTGGGACATTCATGATTCATCAAGTATTGATCAGAAATTAAACTCATAGAACGCATAAATGCAGGTGGCGCGGTTTTCTTTCGTGAATATGTACTTATAACTTGGCCTAGCCGAAGGCATGGTCGACACGCTCAAGGATGTCTTATCCAAAAGGGAAATGGAACCCCACACGGCTCTTCCAATACTGGCGGCCAATGTCAAGGATATTTTGGACAGCATCGAAGAGTAATACCGCTGGCCTTGTGAAAATAGTCGCAGAACAGTGGAGAACACAGCAGTCAAAAATATACACTAGTGCTACACCAATGTCCGAGTCCGTCATTACAGTCGTAACAATCGACCATGTCCGTTTACTCCGTTCTTCAATCAAGTCTCAAGTACTGCCATCCAATTAATACCGCGTTTACTGGGTGCGCGCGCTACTGGACAGCTCGGCTTTTGAAATGTCGACCAAATTATCGTCAATTGTACGAACGGAACTGGCGCGGGTGTGTCCGTCGCGGCGGGTCCCGAACCTCGACAACATCCTCATCGCGAACTTCCCGGTACGGAAAGTCTTGCGGATGAGGACGATGGCTCGGCGTTCGCGATTCGTTGTCATTTTCTGCCTCTTTTTCTACCACGTACGACTCGTGACAGGGAAAGTCGTGCGGATGCCTCCGGGATAGTAACTCTCAGCTGCGCGCCGCTGCGGTATATCTGCGTCGTCGGGAGAGAGGAAAACTCCCGCGGATGTGCGCGTCCCTGGCTGCCTTGGACCCCGCGACGGGATGTGGGCTGGTCGAGGAGGTTCCCCCTCTGGATAGGTTGTGATTGCGGGTAATAATCGCAGCGCTGGTGAGCGTGGCGGCGACAACGACAATCATGGTGAAAGTGACACGCATTTTAGCTTGGTGTGGATGGGATGGTAGATGATTCTATGAGAGGGTAGATATCGCGAAAAGCGTTATGGGACGAGATTCACTTGAGAAGGTGGATAGAAGGACAAGGTCGAAGGTTGGATAGGTGCGAGGGGGCAACAAACAGGACCCAGCGTGTTGTAGGCGGAGGTGGGTGAACAAGACCAAAGCTCGTCCTAGGTGAAGACTAGCTTGAAGACCACATCGTGCATTCAAAGGGCCTCAGCGAAGACGGTAACAATCGCGGACCGCAACCACAAGTGATAGTAGCGTCCGATGCCAACTCCGGCGGTCGCGAATGAAGCCACGGTATATCCGTTAGGACGATATGAATAGATACTTGCGGGAAGCCGAGCTTGCACGACGGAGGACAACAGGTAGTTCATGGGCAAAACCCTTTCGCGCGATGTTTCCAGATGGACGGCGCTGTATCAGATTGTGAAAGCCGTTGATGCAGAGGTATTCCGTCAACCTGTGGCAAACGGTGTATAGAGCTCGAGGTGTGTAACATATCGACCTGAAAGACCTGGAAATTAGAGGAGTCGACGGTGGGCGGAGTACTTCAACCCGTTAAAATATAAAAATATTCGAGAAGAACATTTGGCAAGCGCGTTGTGATCAAACATCCCGATTTGAGGCCCAACCTGGGTCCCAACTTCGCTCGAAGTTGGAACTTGAAATAGTTCGGGAACGAAGCTGGATGTCAAGTCGAGCACCGGACCACGACTTGACGTCCAACTTCGACTCCAACTTCAAGTCCCAACTTCACCGAACCTATTTGGGGCGGCCGTTCTGCATTCCGGGATAAAAACATTAAGTTGAGTCTTGAGTTGGGGACGAAGTTCGGATGAAAAGGGAGATGTCTGAAACACCCTAATTTAATTGGACCGTTGGTTGCTGGCGAACAAACGGTAGGGATGATTTGCTTCCGCCGTTCCCTCAATAGAATGATATCCGGCGTCAATTCCACTTGTTGAGCTTCGAAGACTGAAATGAATTCCACTCCCAGATCTACACCATTAGACACCGCCCAATGGGCCTACGGGTCGCGGTTGCCACACGATTCTATCACATACTGCTTGGCACGTCGCTCCTGGTCAGATGGGAACGATAAGTGCAAGAGCCGGTACGCACTTTACCGCAATCAGCACCCGCATTTATGAGAGCTACGGCAGCTTCCGCATGCGCTGAATCCATCGCAAGATGGAGCGGTGTGTTTCCTAGACGAATTGAGCAATATAATAATCCAGAAGGCTAGAGTGAAGTACCGATCCGGTCCGCGTTATTGAGGCGTGTTTTGTTGGGAGGCATAGAGGAATCCAACAGCAATCGAATGAAGCTCAAGGATCCGGTGGTTGCCGCGCGATGGCTGTTATGTAGGTAAGGAGAGCGCCACGAAAGAAGTAATGTCGGCGTACAGGGGGACTTGGTTAGCCTTATCTTTCGCGTTAATCTGAGAGACCTGGATGAGGGCGTCATGTTCGAGACATGGAGATACATACGTCTGCCCCTCTTGAGAATAGCTTTCCGATCTAAGCAAGCCAGCGATTAGTGACATCCAACCCAGGAGAACACGAGCAAAAATGTACATCGATCCGGGACTTCGAGGCAGCATAATGTCTGGAGGGAGTCAATGGGGCAACGGGTTTACGGAGCGATAAACTCACAAAGGGGTCAAGCCCTGGCTGTTCTGCCTAGAAAACCGTTGAAACTGTGTGTCAAGGACACAAGATGGAGGACGATTACCTGGTAACATCCGCTCCGGCACCAACGAGTTCTTGCACGATCTCGTTATGCCCCGCACTGACTTAAAACGATCAATCGAAGTGTGCAATACTCATATGTTTTTTTTTACCAGCAATATGAAGCGGTGTCCATCCGTTGTTATCGACGAGGTCTACTTCGGCCTGTTTATCGACGAGGAAGCACACGATGTCCGTAGATCCGGAATATTCAGCCCTCTCATCCTGCGGAGATTTAAGACAATGGATCACGAAAGCAAGCAGAAACGCTGTAGTACCAGATCCACCGAATTAATTAATTTCGGATTCTCTGAGATGAGGGAGCGAACGACATGAAGCTGGTCTTAACAACAAGCGAGGTGTAGAAGAGAACGTAGAACTGACTTACTATTCTGCGCCGCAGTGTGAACTGAGAGAGCCACGGAGGTTTGAAGGAACCCGTAAGTGGGGTGAGGACCGGGCCGCTGACCCGCCTTCGCCTGTCAATTTCGCATAACCAGCTTGTCTTCTTCCTCTCTCAACTCTGACTCTCAAAGCGCTTGGTGCTTGAGAATGCCTTCGTTGCACTTGGGTGCTCCGGCAGAGCAAGTAAACAGCCCCCACTCCCTTAATATTTCTACAGTCACAGTCGCAAAAGACGCTGAACCGTTTGTATGAGACCATCCTCATGCCTTTCGATAGTCCGGTGGAATTCCTTCTTCCAGACCTGAAACTACGCCTCGCTGGGATACCTAGGCTTCTGGCACCTCTCCAGCAACAAATCTTCTCTGGCTTGAATCGGCTATTCCCTCGTCGACTATGGCTGCTTGGGTCGTCCGTGAAGGGAAATGGTATTCGGTCTTTCCGTGCTTTCAATTGAATTTAGGCCCAGAAATTACGACCCGGCTTTGAAGACTTTATTCCATCCTCACCTTTTATCTCCGATCAAATTGGCCCCGAGTCCGACCTTCAAAACGAGCTTGCGCCAGTCGTCTCCAGTGGCACCACTGGCAGCTTCGGTGTTCCGGCGCCCAAGGATGACAAGCACCCGCCCATGGGCATCGACAGACTGGTGGGAGGTAGACTAATCATGGTTCTTGTGGATAGACTCACTGATTTCTCTGCTTAGACGATCCTGCACTATATGGTTTCTTCGGGTAGTGGCCAAAATTCAATGCGACCCTCGAAAGAAGTCCTATTCCTTCTGCAACGAAGCAGCCTCATGGCGAACTCTCAGTAGGTGCCGTTAGCATACCCAAACTCGATTATCACGCCATTTCGGCCGCGGTTCCCTTCAAATCACGTCTGCAGGTTTCCAGTTTCTTCTCCACTCTCCACACGCACAATTGTGGGATTTATTGCTACAATATTTCCAACTAGCTGAGGTGGACCTGATTTACGATAACCACCCTTTGACTAAACGTCACTAGGAGCGCGGTACGGATCTCGTTCCCTCTGTAGCCTACGCCAACTAATTTTTGATCCAATAATCCGCTCCAAACAGCCGTCCTCAACCTCTTTGTAGTGCTGAAATACCGGTTTCCCAACTTAGTCGTCGGCTGTATCACTCAGAATAGTGTTAAGAAAGCGCTCAGTAACGGAATCTCGGCAGAACAGGTTTGTCGTCTCCCGTTAGACTTTTACACGGCCAGTCTAACTTCTAATGGCTAAAAATCCAGATCATAGGTTATCTAATAACTCATGCGCACCCACAGAAGAGGAAAAATGTACGTGGTGTACCTCCGTACTCGCCGCGTCGTGCTAAGGCCGCACGCACCCCAATCCCAGAATTCCCTGCTGCCCGTCACAGTCCAAGATCAGATCCGATTGTGGGAGCTTGAGAAGAATCGCTTAAAGTCTCAAGAAGGTGCGAAACTCATTTTACACGGGTTTTTTTGTTATTAATGGTGGGCATTCAGGGTACCTCCATACGGCGTTCACGTCGCCAGCTGATTACGAGCTCGTCCTGAATTATGCCAAACAATTCGACGTTGTCGTATATGAGAACGTTGCCAAACGCTGCTTTTTCGGCACCCTGGACGGCCATGCGAACATCAAAGGTTTCATCGAGAGGCGAACGGGCGGGAACGCATAGGAGGTCGACTATTACCATCGTGTTAACACGGGAATTTGATATACATATTTGCGCAACAAACAATCCACTTCGGCCACTCCCTCCCGAAGGGTCTCCAACAAATCCCCCACCCTCGAATCAACAACCCCTCTACTTCACTCCCACATTCCTCCCAGTACTTACCGTCTTGCATTAAATCAACTCCGACTCAAGACCAACTCAAGACGTTGTACAACAATACATCGGCTCGTAATTTTATAAATCCCGTCTTTCGTAAGTTTCAGGCTGTCGGAGTTCCCCCGTTCCAACCCGGTTCACGGCCGTGAAATTCGAAAAATACTTACCGTGCTGCACAAATAATCAATCCCTCTTCTCCATCGTTGGGCGCCTTGAAACAAGTTAATGAGTTATCCTGTCAGATGGCAAACGCGGCGTCACCGATGATATCTACGAAAAGGCATCAGTGTCTGTAAATGCCACGAATAAATGGATACGAACGGTGGAACAAGAGTATAGAGGAAAGAGTGTACAATGCCTGCCAGAGCAGGTCCCGTCCACCAGATCCATTGGTCTGAGGATTCTTCAACTTGGCTCTTCAAGGAACAAACGGTATGATTTACCTTGAAAGTCCCCTCTTGCAACCGCAAAAGCGAAACATCTGTTGGGATTCATCGACGCGCCGGGATAACCAGGAGCGAGCCCTGCAGTCGCAAATACAATGAGGCCAACAGTCAATCCAACCGCAACCGGTCCCAGAGCAGGTCCGTAGAGCATTTGCTGTCGAGGGTCAAGTCCAATACCGAAGGCTACAAAACTGTCGTAGGGATGAGAAAAATTCAACCTCAACCGGGCACTCACAGCAGAGCTGTCGAGCAGCAGGCTTCGATTACGAACGCTTGTGTGGGAGTGACAGAGCCTGCCACTCGGGCAAGCTTGCATCCACCTCCTGAAACCTCTACCATCTTCTCAGGGCCAAAAGAGGCTCTCAGTAGACCGCCCGCTAAAGCAGAGCCGGCAAGCTGAGCAATGAGGTATAGAACGCCTCAAAGAAAGAAATTGCGACTGGTCGGTTCGAAATGATTGGATGTGTTTAAATCCCACTTACCTCGAGAGAAACTCATCAGTCGAGTGAGCAGCACTGCAAAAGTGATCGTTGAGTTGATGTGTCCTCCAGATCCAGGCGCGGTCGCAGAAATCCAGAGAGCCAACAGGAAGACAGTTATGATACCGACATAGGGCGCGACGATGTTCGTTCCGAAACTCATGACCGTTATTCCGATGAGTCCACCTATATAGCTCATGCTGGCGACAGCCCAAAATTCAATGAACTAAAAACATATTCAACCGGTGTTTCGCGTCAGATAGTGAAATCAACACGCACGGCGGCCTTCCAAATCTCTGCATCGGTCCATCCGTGCGTGAAATATGCGACGAGTGTGTATGATTTTCGCGGTACAAAAGACGGTTGTCCCTCGTGTACAATGCGAACGAAAGAGCCTGGAAAATCTGTCATAGTGAAGGGAGGGTCGATTCGGAGACTAAGATTGTTGGCAGCTTCTGAGTCGTGAGGTGGTCTGATGATGTTGGCTTCAAGAGCTTTCTCCGTGAAAACCGCTGGTGATTCTGGCATCGTTGTAGAAGAATCTTCGATATGAAGAGCCGGGAGGTTAGCAGGTTCTGCGTTCCGAAGGTTGTCTTTGAGAGTATTAGTCTCAGATGCCATTCGAAGCGGAGGTGGAGGAAGACAAGGTATTCAGAGTCATCATCAAGTGAGGTAAGACCGAAGATCGCCGGGAAGTAAAAATAGAAACCGAGAATGTCCGTACATACTCCGACTCCGCCGCAAGTTAGTACTTGATCATCACCGCTTTGCAGGATGCAAAAGCATGTGTGAGCGGAGAGCAAGAATCGATCACCCGTAGCACAAACGTTTCAATAAAACTCGTTCCTCGAAGCTCACGAAGGGTCGTAAAAGAACCAAAGACAAGAAATCTTAAATTACTCAGGGTACCTTAAACTTTTGTGCTGCGTACGACTAACGCGCGGAGTTCTTTGCCCCATTTCGAGTTTCAACATTTACTTTCGGGCATCTCGGGCTGCTTAAGTTCGAGCGACCCCTCAAGTCCACCTCGCCTTCACCAAATCAGACCCCCTCTCCGCCACGACATACGTTGCAGCCTGGGTATGCGCGCTCGGTACAATTGGCTGAAAGAGTATATTCATCAGAACCCTCAAAAGAAAAAAAGCAGACCCGATGAGGCGTACCAAGACCGAAGCATCGATAACGGACAAACCCCTCGTCCCCTTCACAAGCAAGTCCGGATCCACGACTCCATAAAGCGCATCCCGCGCCGACATACCAGCAGTCCCGACGGGATGGTTTATGGTTGCGGCGCTGTTACGGATGAACTGATCCAGCTCATCCGTGGTGAAGTTCTCCATGTTCACTGTCGGCGCAAGGATATAATCCTTCCACACCGGAGCGGTGACAAATTTATGCGCCCGTTTAATCGCTTCGCGCGCGACGAATAGATCGAAATCGCTTGTAAGGAATCCGGGATCGATGATGGGAGGGTCGAGAGCGTTGCTGCTATTGAGGGTAATTGAGCCGCCTGTGGGATGATTAATGCATGTATGACGGCGGGGGGATTGAGTTTTACGGCTTATTGGAGTCACAACCACGACGCCAATATCCATGAAATGCCCCTGCGGAGTAACAGTGCCTGCAGGTCGGCGAACGAAGCCCGCCTATGTATTAGTTAGAGAGCGGACAAAAATCAGCGCAGTCTAAGTCAGACCTCGAAGATCAACTCAATATGACCTGTGTTGGGACCAGCAGAAGGATCTTCGAATCTTTCGAAAATGGGCGAGTCTGAGTCCAATCGCAGCCATCCGACATGGGTGACTCCCAGATCCACCATAGCTCCGGTGTGCGTCTCGTTCCATTGTGCAAGAGCCTCATTGAAGGCCGTGGCGTTTTCTGAGATCGACTCCAGTGTCAGGGTTGAGTTTACCGACCAAGCGAGGACGAGCGTGGGATGGTCCGAGAGGTTCTTGCCAACGCTCGGAAGATCAAGAAGAGACGGAATTCCGAGCGTGTCCAAGGCCGTCTTGTCTCCTACACCGGACTGCATCAGGATGGTAGGGGTACCGACTGTTCCTGCAGATATAATCGTTTCCTTCTTCGCCTTTGCAGCGAAACGAGACGGGGACCCTGTCCAAAAGCGAATTCAGTGAATGCCGGAAATGCTCAGGCAAGAAATAACTACCAGGCTGCACGAACTCGACCCCGCCGAACATCAGTTTCCCACCCACATGGCTGGGATTGACGAGACGAGTAACTTGAGCATGTAACAAAACATGCAAATTTTTGCGTTGAGAAACCGGTGCCAAATATGATGAGGCGGAGCTACTCCGTTTACCCCCGCCGATAGTGGATTGCAGCCAGCCTGCGTATCAGTGAATTGGTGAAATAATTAAAAGAAAGTCAATCCCCGCACCAACACCAAGGGGGTTGCCCGAATTCATGTCCTGATTATATGGGAACTCCTCTGGCAGTTCCTGTAGTGCTTGCATGACGCGAGGACCGACGGGCCAGGCAAATCCTGACAGGCTGACAGGGTTGAGGCCGTGGGTGCTATGCACAGATGGATCGAATTGCGACTAGTCAGACGTTGAGCATCAGGAAGACGACTCGATGGATGGCGCCAACACACCGTGGTGTCATGAAAGTTGGCAGGCGGAGTCCATTTTTCGTTCTACCACGCATCCAGATTATTGGAGGGAAATGGTCGGCTTACGGAACACTCACCTTCAAGAAATAAGGGAAGATATGGTTCCAACTCCAGCCATCGTCACCACTGAGCTTCGCATAGCGGTCAAAATCGTCCCTTGGACCCCTCGTATAAAACATGAAGTCTGTAGTAATTTTCAGTCATGGGAACAGCATGAGAGGAAATTTTACTATGTGCGCTGCATCCTCCGAGCATGTGTGCTTGAGATTATGTCAAAATAATGTGCCCAGTTTTCTGTATGCACTGACCTCTAAGGTAAGGAATAGCTCGACCATTCAAGCCGGGCTGCGGGGTTGTCGTGTAGTCTGTTGTCAAAATTGAGTGTTCTGCCAGCAACGGGTTTCAAGGACGCGTAAGTACTCCAGTCATAAATATTCGGTGCCAGGAGATCGTTGACCAGGAAAGGTACTGTCGAGTCGAGAACGCCTTCATTGCTGACACCTGCCTCGAGGACCAAAACCGAGAAGTTCGGGTTTTCAGTCAATCGGTTGGCTACGACGAGGCCGGCTGTTCCGCCTATTTAGGATGAGAAAAGCATCCAGTTCAAAAGTACTCCTCCAGCAAGTGAGGCGTCCGTACCTCCGATGATTACGAAGTCATATTCGAGACCTGGCAGATCACTGACGCTGTCGAAAACCTTTCCAAGACATCCACCGAGGCATCCCACAAATAGGAGGAGGAGTTGAAGTTTGAGCATGGTGAGCACCTGTGATGTGAGAAGGGTCTGATATATATACTTACTCGGAAGCAGAGAAAGACGCCGGTGGTGTGCGAGTCATCGATAAAGCCGAAGCTTCGGCGAAGTCCAGCTGATAAGTATATCTTCGGTATTATCAAATCTCCATTCGTTTTTAGTTCTCAGCATTTCTAGCTATGTGTACCAGGCTTCACTTCGTTCGTTTGTTGATGTTCCTCGGGCCTGGGCCGGCGCGCTCCCTCGCTCCTTGGCGGCACCGTTTCGTATTGTATTGTAATATATACCCTGAATATACGCTTTTATCCCATTTATTACAATCTTGGAGGTCTTGAGTCGATCTTTGGACAGCTTGAAGAGGCCCTTGGAATTCCCTTTGCCATTCGAGTACGCATTGCAGTATAATAAATAAATAAAGTCCGAGTACGCATTGCAGTATATTAAATAATACATTGAACATTCGTCCGTGGACTCTACACAAAAGAAAACAGCCCACGCTCCCTCCTAGATATCGGTGCGATGTGGGATGCTCCTGCACGTTTTCCGCGCGAGGACTTAAGCAAAGGCAGCGCTGACAACAAAGCTGACGTCGTCGTTATACGACGCAGTGGCGTCGAACGTGTCCGGGCCGCCGTTGCTTGCGGCGTAGAGGATGGCGTTGAAGTGTCGGAAGTAGTGCGTCGGGAAGCTCCACGAGCGGATCGAGTTGCCCTGCCCGTTGAGGCCCTTCTGCGGGCAGTACGTCGCATCCTCGTGGAATAGCTTCGAACCGTCGTTCGCGTTCACAAACAGCTCGAAGCCCGAGTGCCGAATGAAACTGCCTGGCGTGTCGCGCGACTCAAACGACACGCACGCGCTGTTCGCGAGACCAGCGACGACGTTCCAGCTCGCGGACAGCTTCAGCGCGTTCGTGTCGCTCGAGGTCACCACCTGCGTGTTGACCGTTGCGCCCGTGTGCGCGATGTAGCGGGTCGTGCAGCACGCCGTCGTCGCGCGGAATGACACGGCGGAGCCCACGGTGAGGGCGGGCCCGCTCGTCAGCGAGGTGGTGGCGTACTTGGCCGCGACGATGTTGGCCTGGACCGAGTTCTCGGTCGCGTCGGACGGGTAGCCGGACGTCATCGCGCCCTCGTAGAACGTACCCTGCGAGCTGTCGCTGTTGTCGCCGCCGATGCCGAGGATGATCGCGCCCTCCTTGCTCATGGGGTTGTAACCGTTGCTGGGGCGCACGCCGCTGTAGAACGTCGACAGCGCGCCGGACTGAGCGTTCCCGCCGCGGACCGCCCACTGGTTGCCCGGCTCACCCTTCACGACGCCGGTGACGAAGCGCTCGGTGATCGTCGGGTTGTTGGAGTTGACGCCCGACGTGTTGGGTCCGGTGAACAGGCCGTTCTCGAGGTCAGCCAGGACCAAGGGCCGCTGCCGGCGCCCGTGCCGAAGCCTGTGCCGGTGCCGAAGTAGATGGCCTCCATGTGGCCGTTGCCTGTGTCGTCCGCTGAGACCTCAGCATTACCATAGTCGAAGCAACAGCCGCCGTTGAAATGCGTGCCGTCGAGGACTGCGTACATGCCCTCTGCAGCGTCGCCCTTGAAGACAATCGTCGTTGTCAGCACAGGAAGCTATAGCATGACACGTGAGGGGACTGACCACGGCGATGCCATTGGTGGCGTCGTTGCGGTAGCCACTGCCGGGCGATATAAACACACCATACGCCTTCTGTCCGTTCAGCGTGACCGGCGCGCCATCTGCGGCCGCCAGACTGTCGCCATTAGTTTCGGGACCGTGGGCGGCGCCGCCGGGCGGAGCCTGTGTAAGGTGGTTGCTGCGGCCGGTCTGGTCGTAGATGATGGTGATCACGCAGGTGGTGCTGGCGCAGAAGGAGTCTTGCGCGGCGGCGTTGGCGACCCCACCCGCGGACAGCGGCGCGATGTTGGTTGTGGCGCCGTCGGAGCCGCGTTTTACCTGGTAGAGAGAGCCAGTGTAGGCGCTGAACAGGGCGCGGGTGGTGCTGTGCGCGGCGACGCAGGGTGTGCCGCCAGAGGCATAGATGTCGCAGGGCCCGGCGGCGACGAGCCTGGCAACAAGAACCAACGCGAGGAGTGAGGAGAACTGGAACATCTCGTGCGTGGGGGAATATCAGGCAGACTCTCTAAAATACTTTATGTTTTATGTGAAGATAGTCGTTTCACATGTAAGTATAGAGCATGGACACAGGGTTGTCCCAGCGACACCAGGTCACCCGCGCATCTGCTGACGCAGCAGTGCGGACGATCCGCATGCGCCTGAGTGCGCGTGGTCGAGTCCATCAGGGAAACACACCGGAAGTTGTCGGATTCTTAGAATCTTAGCCCCGTCTGCAGCTGAGCACTGGTGGCCCGTCGGTAGCCGTCGGTGGAAGCGTGGTGAAACCCGTTGGCGGAACGCTGGTGGAACGCTAGTGGAGCTTGAAGCCAAGAATGGGTTGATCAGACAACCTCCGTGGCTATGCCCGGAAGACCCAGTCTCACACGACCAAACACCTCTGACCGATGTTACCTCGACATGTACAGTTAGGGTCTGCCACGGGTCTACTGTACTATTTCGACCAAGTGTTCAGTGATGCGTGACACTCAGATTTTTTTGATGTGTGCAAAAATCACCTTAATTCAAAAGAAATTTATCGGGCATCCCGGACGTCGAAAATTCCGAAATTTGGTCGAAACAGTACAGTACCGGGGTCAAATCCAGGTATTTCTGACCAGAGGCTTACCCGCACCCGCACGGGTTTTACCTCCACGGATACGGGTCTACCAGGTCTACCCGCAGGTATAGCCGATTTCAAAAGTTTGTACGGGTTTTACGCAACGGTGATGCTCGATTTGTGCACCTTTACTTACTGATTTACTCCACTGCACGGCGTCGTGGCTTACGAATCCAAGGGATTCCGTTCAGCTTTTCCCTTGTACTACTTCCCACCACATTCTCTTGAATAAAACCTTGGAAATATGTTCACTGATACCCATGGGTGGTTGCAGAATGGTAAATCAATCCGGGCGAGGCGTTGCTGGCTGTGGAGCCCACTCCATAGCATAAACAACGGTAAGCACAAAACGAGCACCATTCTTTCGTAAAACCCGTACAAACTTTTGAAATCGGCTGGATATCCTGGTCAAGACATAATAAACTTGTATAGCAATGTACAAGACGATTCCAGCCCTTTCTCTATCCCATCCAAACGCCACCGCTCCACCTCCACAACATCCGCCGCCCTCAACTTCCGTCGGCCGCCAAATCCGACGAGCTCAAGTTCAAAATGTTTCCCGAGAACAAGCTCATCGTCGTGATTAGTTGGTTTACTCTATAGTAAAGTCCCTCTCATTCACCACGCCAGTACATCCTCCCTTTTCCCATTGCCCGAATAACTTGAAAATCGTCTCAGTAAACCGTCTCAAAGCACCTTTCTTGTGACCTGCAAGCACAAATCGGACCGTTAGATCTCATCAGGGAGGTGAGAATAAATTTGGACTTACTATGCCAGTCCTCCTTTTGATGTGCTGACCATAACCTATCAGTAAGCAGATGTGGAAGGAGAAGGCAGGTATAGTACGCACTGCGACAACAGTACGCCACCGTCTGGCACCGAGCGCACTCTAGCCTCCGCATCACCGTTCCCGCGCCTGCGCCCTCCTCATGGCCATCCGCGTGAGTATGGCGGGCGGCGTAACGGTCGAACGTCCCTCGGCGCGTGAGTGTCAGGTGCAGCGCTATTGATTTCAGTTTGCCGTCGAGGATGTTGAGGATTCTGGCGCGAAAGTTAGTTTTAGTGTTGTTGCATTAAATTTCGACAGGCAGAAAAAAAATCGTGGACATGAAACAGAGACGAGTTGAGGTACGTACGTGAGCGAGTTCTCGACAAGTCTCTGTGGAAATAAATTAATCGCTGCTGGCGTACCCAGTAAGAAGGCCCGCCCATACCTGGTTGGTAGCATAATAACAGGCAAAGGCCTGCTGCTCTGCCTCTGACGCCATCGGAGGCGCACAGCCGTTCTCATTACGGACGACCTCGAGGGCGCGACGCGCAGTGGATGCGACCCATTCCTTGAGCTGTACGACGGTACCATCGTCGAGGGACTGCATGTGGGACTTGTATTCGTGGGCATCTATGCGGTGAGTTTAAGAACCTGCTGGCTACGAGATGAAGAAAGTGAAGGGGGTAGACGAACAGGTCGAGAGGATCAGCAGCCCAATGATGTGCCCCATTGCGTCCGAAGGGTCTGCGCATGTCTCTGGGGAAATGAGATGATAGCGAGCCAAAACCAAAGTACAGACGCACCCAACAACGTGGAATCAGGATCTGGGCAGCGTAGAAAGAGTAGAGCTCTGCACCGGCGGGGCTGCGCATAAACTTGGCAAAGTAGAGGCTCTGCGCGATGCTGATGAGCATGGCGTGGTACGGGCCGGTTACGCTCGGTGCAGCCTTGTACGCGGATACAAGCGACGGGAGGTACTTGGCACAAAAGAGGCACTGAATACAATGGGAACATCAACGGTTGTCCCAGGGGAGAGCTAACGAGAGCGGATACTTACGACAATGGGGTGAGTACCGTCTTCGATCTCGCCGGGCATCAGCTCGTTCCATATGTCCCCTAACTAGACGGAATGGGATAATAATTCACTTCCGGAGTTCGTCGGGTGTATATGCCACTAGACCCACCTTCTCAGTGGCGTCTGAGCTGCGAGTTTGGCGGCGCCGTCCTCGGCGGGGAATTCTATGCCACGCTGAATAAAATAAAGATTTACTTGCGTTCAACGGTGACTCATGGGCACGTACAGTGGCGCCTGAGGCAAGGTCCGACGGCGAGGCCCGTGCGAGGCCCGTGGAGATGCCAAGAGTGGTTGGACTGTTGCAGCATGGGCATTTGCGATAATCTTCAATTATCCGTCTGGCGACAACCGCATTCATGGTGAAGGAATCTGGGCGAGAGGCGAAGGACAAAGATGAACAAGAGAAGCAGAGAGTTGCACCGCCACTGATGGCAGAAGAACGCCAATCAGCTATGACATAGGGTCCAAGCGGAGACAGATTAATATTTCGGGAGACAATTATTGCGCACCAGGGAAGCGTCACTCGAAGACGACGTGAACATTGTTTTTTAGAATTTGTCTGAGTATCATCATTCTCGATGTCGAGGACTCAATTTTTATCCGAACGCCAATTTAAGCCTAGGTTGGATCTTGCTATCTATGACGTTCAAGACATCGCACAATTCAAATCGGGGAAAAAAACATTCAGTTCGGGGTTTTTTATTTTGCTCACCACCTAGAATCCTTCTAGACTGCATCCCTGCATAGCATATGAGTGAAATAACAGTACTATATTGTCTCGGGGCCCCCAATCGTGAATTTGTGGCCAGATTTGAGTGCCATCAGTAGAATTTGATGGCTCGGGATATCCCGGCTCATCTTGTATCGGGTTTTTATGTCTTAAACAAGCTCAACAACACAAACAGGCAGCCGGATGTGTCCAACAAACCTCGGGCCATATACTCAATGGGAGGGTTCAAAAAAAAGTTTGACAAGCTCGGAACATTCTGAATTTCCGCACAAGTCCGAAATTCACTGATTTTTAGAGTTGAGCCTGAACACACTGGAATGCAAGTGGCTTGCCATGCAAACAGTGTTTACAGATGATATCTAGCTTGAAATGAATGCTGGACCCGAGGATTGAGCCGTTCGCAATATCCCGAGCCATCAAATTCTACTGATGGCACTCAAATCTGGCCACAAATTCACGATTGGGGGCCCCGAGACAATATAGTACTGTTATTTCACTCATGCTATGTATGGATGCAGTCTAGAAGGATTCTAGGTGGTGAGCAAAAAAAAGTTTTCCAAACTGAAAGTTTTTTCCTGATTTGAATTATGCAACGTCTGGAACATCATAGCTATCCAGGCTCGTCGCCAAACAATTAATTTTGAGCCGGTATCTTGATATCTTTTGAGTCAGTCGGGCTCTGCTCTCGACTTTTTTTTTTTTTGCGAGGATATTATCCCCAAGTTGAGGTACATCTATCCTTTGGCGGACGGGTAAGTTCCAGTTCCAGCAATCATAGGATTTACAAAGGGGTGACCCTCATCGCATGCAAAACTCATCCCTAATCATAAAAGCTCCCAAGTACATCGAGATCGAGATCGAGTTTGAAAAAAAAAAGTCCTAGTTCACTTGTTTGCCAACGCCAGTGATGTCATCAAATCGGCGTTGGGTCCGAACTCCGATGTTTGCTTCCTGCAAGCAGCTCTGCTTCGTTCTCAGCGCCGCACCGGTTTGACACAGGCCCCGTTGAGACTCCCCGAAACAGCGGTGGAAATTAATTTGGCCTTGGCTTGGTTCCAACTTGGTTCAAGAAGTACTGGCATTAATTCGCGAATCGCAGCAAATTCGCGGACCAAAATTTCGAGCAATTGGCGTTCGACCACCACCACTTGCAATTGTTATAGTCACTGTGTCTGTTCAATTCGAATAGACTACAAATGCACCTCGGGGCTTCGTTCTCTCTACCGTCGAAATTTCTACAAACAGAGCCAAGAAAAATCAAGACGCCGCGATCACTCAGTCCTCTATCCAAAACCGTCATTGAATGCCTATGCTTTCTTGAAGTCCCAGATCCTGGCACTGCATCATCTGCGAGTAAAATACAAATGAGTCGAAGCCTTCCATCTATTCCTGGCCTCGCAGATTTCCGGCGCCGCACCCCCTTAGGTCCGAGAACGTGTCAACGGGCGCTTTGAGCTCTTGGCCGAAGCGGCGACCATCTCTCAGGTATCTACAATCGGTAAGTAGTTGTGGTCGCTCCGTGCGATTCTCTCCTCATGCGATGAACAGACATGAGTCCCCAGGCACCAATGCAGACATGTGGCGGATGCGAGGACGACTTTGCAACGGCCTCTGGCATTCAGTGCCCAGGATGCACGAAGTTGTATTGTAGTGAAGGATGCCTCGAAAGTACAGCCGACGACCATGCTCGTTATTGCACGAATCCACGCCGGCCGCTCACCACGGCCGATACACTTACGGAGGCCGCCTACGACGACATGTTTCCCGACGATCCACAAACAAATGAAGACTACTTCTTCACCAGAGCTCGTACTGCGCAAGACAAAACGCACCTCTTCGGCCTTTACATTGGGATCATTAAGATTCATGGGGTGAATCCAAGCACACTGCATGGATGGAGGACATCCGGGACGATGGTAAAAAATATCAAGGCATTGTATCAGGTGCGGTCTTTCGTGATTACTTCGCGCCCTCCCCCCGTATGATTGACTCGTCCTCACTTTCTTTTGGTAGGCTTTGCCCGCCAGCAGCCGGGGCGGATATTACGATTGGTTCCTGAAAAACCTCGATATATTCGGGCCACGCACCGGTGCCCTTGTGTCGCTCGCACCCCGCCATCTTTGCGGATCATGTGGGGTATCCGCCAGTGTGCGATGCTCCGCATGCTTAAAAGTCTGGTACTGCAGTCAAAAATGCCAGAAGAAGGAATGGCCTGGCCATCTTGTCAACTGTGAACCTGGGAGGCCCATTACATCCGCAGATCACCTACGTGCTGCCGCACATCACCGGAAACTTCCGGACGACCTCAATAAGTTGGCCGATTACGGCTTCATCCGCGTTGATGAGACTGGCGAAAAAATACTGTTGGATGTGTATAGGATCGTGTTCGACGACGGGGTGCGCGCCCGGGACCTCCAGAAGTGGAAAGCGTCAGGGTCGCTGCTTACGGAGGTGGAGAAACTGCTCCGCCACCTTGAAACGTGGAAGACGTATACTGTCATGTCATGGTTCGAGAAACACCACTACGCCTTTGACTCGGCATTACCTGTTCCCGAGGAGGAAAATCCATTGGCCTCCAAAGTGGACGCCGCACTCGTAAAGCTGTGGAAGGAAGTGGGTGATTTCCCATCGGAGAACATGGATGAGATTTCTTCTTCCATGAGGTCTCGTTGGTCGGAGGAACGCGTGCAGTTTTTCTCCTTTCGCGCCATACTGGGGCTGTTTCATCCTGCACCGAACATGAAGGCGTGGGTGCAGTTCGGCTTCTGCGCATGCCACGACGAATCCGAGGAGGCATTCCTCGGCACGACATACCAAATCCTTGCCGATCGTTGCTCATACGATGAATTTTTTACGGCCTATGAAACTTCAAGTCTTATTCAGCTACTCGACACCAAAGGGCTGCGCGGACGCCTCATGGTCATCCCGTACCTCGAAGATGTCCTCTCTGGATCCCCTCGTGCATTTAAATCGGTTTGGCATTTGAAGCAACACACGCAGGACCCGGAGAGCGTGCACTCCAGCTTGCTGCCAGCTCTGACCGTCGATTACGGGTTCATGAACTGCACTTCGGAGACCGAATATCAGGACTTGAAAGACATGTACAAAGGCATTTTCGAGCGCAGGGATGCCAGCCCGCTGAAGCTCCACGAAGCGTGCGTGACTGGATCGTTGTACGAGTACACATTGGGATTCTTTCCTGAATTGAAGAACAAGAAGAACAGGTCCAAGAAATTCAAAAGACTCATGAAAAACCCATATCCACTTGTCGATCCCGACGCGTAACGATTTATGCGGCTTGTTAAATTGTCGTATATTTCAGGTCCAAGACTAGTCTTTCATGTACTTATATCCGATTTGATCTATGATCTTGTTAGCTCTTTGCAAAAAAAACTTGATCGGAGTTGTTCAACGCGAAAACCACATGGGCAAATGCGCCAGTTGGAACAACTTAGTCTGCAGAGCACCTGCTAAGAGGGAGACCGCCGAGTAGCTTATTTTTCACTTGAGCAGCTCAAGTGGCATCAGTATACTGCAAGAACTCCAAACCCCGTTCTATAACTGCATCAGGAGGACGCATAAATACTATTCGCAGTCACAGCCATTATTAGAGCTTTAACTACCCACAAACTCCGTCTCAGGTGTCCGTTATTTGGCACGTAGAGCTCTAGCCCCCTGGAATGAGATGAATTAGTTAATACGTAAAATAATTCACATGAACTGAAACCAAGACATACGCGTAGACATACGTTCGAACAGTTAGATCCACCGCTCGCGGGAATTTTCGAAACGCAGCTCCATGCCCTTCTCTGAAAGCACCCGCCACCGTTGCCGGATCTGGGCGGTCGGAGCCTGACTGCCGTCCATCGATAGAGTGAACGAATTGAGCCGTACCCAATCGTCTGAGGACTCTGAGCGTATCTGAAGGGCGTCCGTAATAGCGTAGAGCATGAGTGGATCGTCGTGAATACAATGCACCGAAATTGATTCGACATGGGGCAGGATGATCCTGCCGTCAACAGATTTAA
>JARJLF010002384.1:0-40181 GCA_029378395.1 Mycena leptocephala
CTGATCTTACCGTTAGCGCTGCGAACTTCACACCCCGTCGATTTCAGCCGTTACGCGGACCATCGGTGCAAGTCGTAATACGGCAGCACCGACTCCCTCCTGTTCGAGAATACGTCCATTGTGGCCACACCACGAGGAGAGCGCGGTACTGAACAGTACAGACTGCTCCCTCTCTCTTTAGACAAGCGAGCATCCTTTACAAACTGCTGAGGAGGAAGCGCGGTCAAGCACGAGCTGCTCCCTCCGCTTAAAGAACACGCCCTGCAGCAGAAACCAGTGAGTAACGTTGCCGTTGGACCGATATTTCGCCCAACTGATCCCACTGTTAGTGATGAGCTGAACTCCACCCCCGTCAATTTCAGCCGTTACACGAACCAACGGTGCAAGTCGTAATACGGCAGCACTGACTATATGCATGCCAACTCGCGGAGCGATATGGCGCGCCGTATCTGCAGCTGTTGCTTGCCACTTCTCAATCGTTATACAGCAACACCGATTAATATCCTAGCCCTCAAGGTAGTTGCCCCGTATGGCGAATGCTTCAATTTGGCACCAACGGTAAGCATTTTCCGCTTCCTGCATTTTCTGGTCTTAATCTCAATCCAGTTTTTGCGGTGCTTTCTGCTTGGGAACAATAAACTGAGTTGAGCGCTTTGGCTAGGTCAAGACTATATAAATCCAATCAGCCGGGAACAACATTAACCTTCAAAGGTTCAGGACGGCACCCACCCCTACCTCGATCTGCACCAATCTACACGTTACATTGGCTTTCCACAGCCCCTAACCCTAACCCTAAGACCGGCTCACTTGTCCGAACCTCAATACTCATCGCTTGTATCGCCGTCTCAGTCCCATTCTCTGTTTCATTGGCGGTTCTGCGCTTTGGGTTTTGCCAAAAAAAAAAAAAAAAAAAAAAACATCGGAGATAACCATTATTTACCCCCTCGAAAATTTCCGTCATTGAATCCAGGCGAGTATGACGTTCCAGACGTTGCATAATTCAAATCAGGAAAAAAACTTTCAGTTCGGAAAACTTTTTTTTGCTCACCACCTAGAATCCTTCTAGACTGCATCCCTACATAGCATATGAGTGAAATAACAGTACTATATTGTCTCGAGGCCCTCAGTGGTGATTTTGCGGCCAGATTTGAGTGCCATCAGTAGAATTTGATGGGTCGATATATTGCGAACGGCTCAATCCTCGGGTCTAGCATTCATTTCAAGCCAGATATCATCTGTAAACACTGTTTGCATGGCAAGCCACTTGCATTCCAGTGTGTTCAGGTTCAACTCTAAAAATTGGTGAATTTCGAACTTGTGCGGTAATTCGGAATGTTCCGAGCTTGAGAAACTTTTTTTTTGAACCCTCCCATTCAGTACATGACCTGAGTTTGGCTGGACACATTCATGTCATTGAGCTTGTACAAGACATAAAAACCAGATACAAGATAAGCCGGGATATCCCGAGCCATCAAATTCTGGTGATGGCACTCAAGTCTGGCTGCAAATTCATCACACAGCTTGATTGAGGGCCCCAAGATGATATAGGACTGTTATTTCACTCATATGGTATGTAGGGATGCAGGTCAGAAGGATTCTAGCTGGTGAGCAAAAAAAGTTTTCCCAAGTCAAAAGTTTTTTTCCGGATTTGAATTATGCAACGTCTGGAACGTCATAGGCGAGTGTCTGGGAGCATTAAAAATAATTCAAGGCACAAAAAAACGTCGCCAGGACCCTTCCCTCCCGACCAATTTGATCCCCTTGCGCTGCAACGACTTATTCTCCAAAAAATGTTTGTTTGATGTATATACAAGATTTTCAAGATTTCTATCATACATTATTAGCGGAGACGTGTCCTGTAACAGAAGTGAGTAAAACTCCCATTCAGATAGTCTTGTAACGAATTAACTTGACTGTTAGCGCTTGCCCGATCAGATACATCCACGCCAGCACTATTTCTTCGACCCCTTCGACGCCGCAGCCGCTACCAAATCAAAAAACTCTCGATGCTCCTTCGAGCACGAGCATCGCACGCGCGGTACGGTAGCTCCTCGCCGCCGGGAGGGTCTCATGGATCAGCGCTTCTGCATTAAATATTAAGTGCACGAACGGCTGAAAATAATCATGCCTACCAAGCAACATACGGCAGGGAGTCCACAGCTTCATCTCCCATGCCAAGACCCAATCGACGCCGCATTTGGAATATCCGCGCTGACGGGTCTCGAAATTTTTTGCGTGCCCGACCTTCACCTGCGAAACAGCGCGATACTCCGCGAGCGACGTTTGCCCGTTGCGATATCGTTCATAGTCTTGGCGGCGAACGCGTCGGACGATGTATACATAGCCCAGCGCGTCCTTCAGGTATGGATTACGCCTGTGGGGAATGAACGGGGAATAAGCGGCGGGAATATAGCAGCGGCACCCACAGATTCTTGAGTGTCGCAAACGGATCAAGGTGGCCTTGAAGCTTACGGCGGTCGAAATACGGTACGACGCGCGGGGTACAGCGCGGACGGCGCGCCATGCTACCTTAGGTGAGAGGTATACCAAAAATTAGAACGAAGGTACTTACCTGAGATTTTTTAATTGACAAGATTGGATTGTTTTGCTAGTGGAAATAAAGCAGGCACGTCCCGCCGACGCCCGTTGCGCTCGAGGGCGCGAAGCAGCGCGCGAGAAGCGAACACAGCGCTGGGTGTATGGGTTTGGTCGTCACAACTCAACGTGACGATCGTGACTACTACTACCACTCGCCCGCCCCCGCTCACGATGACCAACAACGCCGGCGTTACCGTCCCTGCATACTTCAAGGAATACTCAAGCAGCTAAGGCAGCGACTATCAGGTCATCCGTACTTCCTTTCATTAGTAAGAGAGCTAGAATTGGGGAGGTACTCATTGAGGGACGGCAGGCAGTTCGGAACTCATTGTTTTATGAATTCTACGCTGCAAGTGCGTGCTTCAGTTGAAGAAGAAGCATAGCAAGGCGAATGACGCCGTTGCAATCACCGCCTCCACGGGTAAGCCTGCACCCATTTCTGTGCCTCTCTTTCTCCTAACGCACCGCAGGCATTGCCGCATGTAACATTGGTGGTATCACCATCTATTCGTTTGCCGGGACTGGACTGGGCATTGAGAGTGCCGAAGTTCTCGCCCAGAAGATCTGCAAGAATAAGAAATCAAGCACCAGGTGGTTGAGGACGAAGGTCCTTATCATTGATGAAGGTCGGTGGCATGGTCTCCGCGCGCACATTTTCTGATTTTGACGCAGTGTCTATGCTTGACGGGGACCTATTCGATAAGCTCTCGCGAATCGGAAGCATGCTGAGGAAAAGCATACAACCGTTCGGTGGCATTCAGGTCTGCGTCGGCGCAGGACGCGCCGCGCACAGACATGGCGTCGAATGTCGCAATTATTGATGATGTTATATCCCGAGTCGAGGTCGGATGACCGGATGCCGGCCGGTCGTTCGGAAACCGGTTACCGGAAGAAAATACCGGATAATAACAAGATGACCGGTCGGCCTAGGGAAGACGCAAGCACCACAAAAGAGGTGTATAGGGTGAGCGTTACTATCTGGCCAATCGAGCGGAGAGGATAAAGGGTAGACGTCCGGATGAAGTCCGGACGAGAGGACTCAAGGAGCCAAGCAGAGGATATGAGGCTAAGCACGTTAATTATCAAACTGAAGAATACAGCATAGTACATAGGGCTTAAATACGTAGGCATACGTGTCACTACTATAAGTAGTAGTATCAAAGCAAAGTCCAAATTAGGAGATAGAAGTTTGAGTCGGACAAAGCGACATCTAAAACTGGAAGTTGGAATCGTATGGACATACGGATAAACGGGAAACGCTCAGTAATCCTTCATTGCGTAAAAACCCGTTCCGAGCGGCAACCGGGTCGACCGGTTGCCGGAAGTCCGGAAGGATGGCCGGTCGGATCCGACCGAAGGGAAGAATACCGGCCGAGGGCCGGGGGTGTGTGTGCACGGATATAACAGATGAAGGCGACCCACGCGTTGTATATTCGGGCACCTGGAACCACGCCGGCGCGCGCCCCCACCGAGTTTCATGCGACGACGATGTGGACCGCGCAGCAAGGCGCTACGGCGACGTTTTCGTTCAGCGGTGCGTCGTGTACTCGGTATTTCGAGAATTTAATTGCTAAAACGTTGCAGGTACTTCTATTACCGTATACGCGTCGGTGGGCGTACTCCGCCGGGAACGCCGCCATGAGCTTCGCCATCGACGGGTCCACCGTGGGCTCGTGCACCATTCCCTCGGGGCTCTCCACGGGTCTCTACCACTCACCGCTGTGGACGTCGTTCCCGCTGAGTGACAGCGCCCACACGCTCGTTATTACACAAACCCAGGCGATAGACTGATCTAATTTATCTCGACTACCTGCTGTATAGTACCACCATGGACGTCGTCGATGCGTACTTTATCGACGACCGCAACTCGTGCGTGACCTACTCGCCCGACTGGACCAAGATAGACGGACAGCAGTCGACGGACAGCAGAATGATTTCGGGCACGTCGATGGTGGCGCACAAGCCCGGGGCGTCGTTCTCCATCAGCTTTGCCGGTGCGTTCCCTCCCTCCTTCCAGTCCTAAACATACCCTGAATCATGACAGGAAAATCCATTACCACACCGCGCTCCTCGCCTCGGACGCCGGGACGCTAAATGCGACGATGGTGCTCGACGGTGGGTCCTCCTCCATCTTCTCCGCGCCCAGCAACGCCGGTGACACCCCCAGCGTCATCCTCTACGACTCGGGACTAATTGTTGAGGGCACGCACAAGCTCGTTGTCACAGCCAACACCGTGGACCCGCGGTACGCCGACTACTTCACTATCGGGCCCAACACGATCGCAGCGTCTGGCGGTGGAACTACCGTTTTGGTTGTTACAGAGAAGTTTCCGAGCGCGCTCACTCCGCGGCCGCTCGCGGACTTTGCGGGTTCTGGGGGTGCCATCGCGCACCGCGCTCAACTCGGGGTACGAGTCGAGCACGTACGATCCTAATGGTAATACCTTGTCCGGGGACGGGGGCGGGGACGACGAGGTGCGCAGGCAGCGGGAGCCGTTGCTGTTACCGTCTGTGTCCGCGTTTATGTCCTTGTTTGCCTCCAACTCGAACGACGACTCCAACAACTCCTACTCCAACTCCTACTCCAACGGCTACTCCAGCTCCAGCGCTAACTCGGAGGCAGGGGAGATGCTGCCGCCTGCGAGCATCCCTCCTACTTTTCCTCCTCCGATGACGACGGAGGAGGATTCACCGCCGCCTGCGACGCGGCCCCCTCTTCTTTCGCGCGGGCAGAGCATCCTTTCGGGCACGGGCTCGCCGCGCTATGGGGAGGCGCCGCCGCAGTATTCCGCTTAGTATTACTGGCGCGTAGTTTGTTTGTCATCGGCGTGCGCTCGAGCAACGAGCCGAGTGCGTCGCCGAACCGCATGCGCGCGGGGTTGCCCTTGTCCTCGTTCATGGGCGTCACCGCAAACAGCTCCGACGGTTTCTTGGTGTTTTTGCCGAACGTGAGCCAGGCGGGGATCTTGACGTCGAGGTGCATCCCTAAAAAGGTCTTGTCTCCGTCGGCGATGGAGGGATCTTGTTTGGGTCTTGGGGCGTCGCGCGCGGCATCGGGTGGGGGCGGGGGCAGCACCTTCGCGCCCTTGATGCTGTTGGCAGCGGGTGGGGGAAAGTATGACTCTGCGGTCTGGGGCGGGGGTACGATAGAGAGCAGGAAGTTGGGGAGGGCGGGCGAAGTGGACATGGCGGTATCGCGAAGAGGGGATGACTTATGGTGGGGATACGGTGATGGCGACGACCTCGTCGGGTAATCTGGAGGAAAACTCGTCTAGGTAGGGGTGTAGCGAGCTCTGCACGGAGTGCAATGGGGGGCCGGGGTGGTCTCCGAATTCAGCCCCGTCTTCGACGTTCTAGGACCACGCCCAGACAGTGAAGAACCGCTCTAATTGCAGTTCCAAGGCCTCTTGCCCGAGAGAAGACAAAATGGAAGCAAACGATCCGCGCCTCAGCTGCTCGGGCAGTTCAGCAAAGTGACGGTATTATAATGGCGCACACCTTGAACTTCTCGTATCCGCGCATGAGATCGACCTGGACAGTAACATCGTGCACGGAATGCTCGGTACAGTAGCGGCTGCTCTCCCTTGTTCTTCTCCTTCTCCTTACCCTTGCCCTTGGCTTTATCGGCAGGCTGGCGCGGTGTCTTTGCAACTTCAATGCCCTTGAACCTACTAAATTAACGTGCGAGATCGGAGTCCTGGAGAACCGAACGCACTGCGTGTATCCAAAATTCCGGCTCGGGAGACACCATGATCATCCTTTTGGTCTGCGAGTGCACATTGTTGCATGGGTCTTCGGTGTTGAACATACTGGCAAGGAATGAGCTCGATGTTACATTTTTTCGTTGATACTGACTGACTCGGAGAAGCTGATGAGAGCCTTGGCCAACCTGTTGAAGCATTCGGTCGCGTGAGACGGCTTGTTCTTTGGAAGTGCAAAATGAAATATGGGCCTGCTCCTCCGCGTCCTCGTCATTCGGAGCAACGAGTCCACTCGGGCGAAGGGTAGGATTGTAGATGGCGAGGTACAAAAGGTTGCGAACAATTCGGCTCATGTTCTGGAAAAGAAAGATTTGGTCGTGTTTCGAACTGAGGATATTGGCTTCCTTCCAATCATCAATTCTTGAGCTGTGTACGAAGGCCATGCTTTCTCGCAGTGTTTTCCAGGTTCCTCGGCTCCTCAGTCCAATCTTGCCCTCAAGTTTTTCGAAACATCTTCCCGGGTTCTCAATGGTTCTTAAACCATTCTGTCATAGCTCGGGCGTGCCTATATTATCTCTGTGCATTTCCTCGAGACACAACTTAGCGGAGCAGAACTTGCTGCTAATCCGGAGCGCTACGTTGGTGGATCTGCCGAAACTATCGACAGTCTTCTCGCGGTTCACACTGACGACACCACTCCGATTCTGGCTCGACCGCGACTCAGTGCGCCCTCAGGCTGCTCCGCGCCGCGGGCTACACCACCAGTCGTCCCCACACATTTCCTGTAGGCCCCGGAAGCTCCTGTAAATTATTTTCTGCTGGTGGACTGATCGGTTCATTCAGTTACGCTGTGCGTATTTATTCACCCGTCTCTGCCCAACTACGTCTTCTGATCCTAACTAAATTGAATTTTATGTATCCAGCAGCACTACATCTACTTTCAATTCTGGGTCTCTACAAGACCCTCCTGCCCTCCTCCCCTTCACGATTGTAACCGACAGGCTTTCTTGTGTCTTGTGTGCTGTGATACTCCCTCTCTGCATCGTCCGACATATCCTGGCCCTGGGTAAATAATTGGTGTGGTTTAAAAGCAGTCATTGTAACAAATGTGTCATGTGGTGGTAAGAAACAAGGCTCACCCTCACCAACCGCGGAAGTAGCTCACAGCCATGCCCACTCCGAGTCGCACAACCATTTTAAAATTTAAACAAGATAACCAAGAACGACAGCGGCGGGCTGAGCATCCTTTCGGGCATGGGCACGGCGAGCTCGCGCCATGGTGAGGCGCGCCGCAGTATTCTGCTTAGGCTGTAGTATGCTTAGCGTAGAATTAAGACGTACGACAACTTGACGATCCAAGCGACGATGAGTGTTACCTCAGTGACGATGAGCTGCCGCTTAGCCGCCGCTCATCCGACGATGATCCGCAGATGGATTTCGGGGGAGCCGAAACAATTAGTTTCGGGTCAAGTTTCGGGTGAGTCGAAATTTGAGCCGAAAGGACTTATTTCGGCAACGCCGAAACCCAAGCCGATTCCTATTGTTTCGAGTAATGTATTGATACGTCCGAAATGAGAGATATCAGCAGCCGTTTCGGCAGCGCTGATACCACACATTTCGTGGGTCATATCCACTGTGCCGAAATGCGCGCCAATTTGTTTCATATCAGCTGGCTTGAAACGACTCACGAAAGCCGCCATTTCAGGCCTGATTTCGGATCAGCCGAATCGGTTGCTTTCGGCTCCCACTTCAGCTGGCCTGATTCGCAATCCGATATCTTAAGTAATCATTATTAATTTAAGTTCGCCCGGAATTTGGATAATCCCGGTGTGACTGATCTTGCGGCTGATTTCTCATCATTTTGTGCCTCGGACTTTCGGTCCGCTGATCCTACCGCACCGCCCGAACATCTGGAGCTGAGATTAGTCCTATTCTTGATGGTCCGAGTCCTATTCTTTGATCGGATTTAGTAGGACTCGACATCAATGATAGGACTGGGCGAGTCCCAGTTCTATTCTTCTCGTCGATACTCCCCACCCACCGCGGTTATATCCAAGCTAGTCCGCCCGCCACCTAAGGAGTCTACTAAAGCATTACGTAGGGTACCTTCCAGGTGGGTTTTCGTGTATGAGTAAAACCCACCTAGAAGGTCCCGAGGAGGTGTAGCCTCCGGCTTCTATTAGTAATGTTCCCATTTGGGAAGCACTGCCATCTGCGCTCAGAGTCATTGGCCGGGCCCTCCGCCTACGCCATCATTTTCAACCAAATGCGGTAATTGCGGTTCTAAATTGCCGTCGTTCGGTAGCCTCTGCGGCGCCTGTAGCCTAGCTGGAAATCTGCGTACATAGTGCTAGTTTTGGCCCAGATATCTCGAGCAATATTATCATCCTGAATAAATGGTTGTATCTAATGTGGCTCAAGGGGGTTCGGGCCGGACAAGCCGAGACCTAAGGCAGGGAGGGTGGGTCGGCCATCAGGCCGAGAAAAAAAAATAATGGGTTTTTATAAATATGCTGGGACGAGGTCCCAGAGTCTTCTGGTGTTGAAAGATAGCCATGTTTGAGATGCCCGAAGTCAAGGTAGTGTACGATTGGTCCCCAATCTCATTGTTCCCTTGGGAAGCAGTCCATTCAGCTGTATTGACCCAGGTCTGGTATATATGAGGTGAAAATATTTCTTAGGCTTTAGATTGGGTGGAATTAAGCATATATGCATTTACTGAAGTATCATACCACCGTGTTCGGCTCTGGGCTTCCCACCCGGCAATTCGATGTTGCGAAATTGGGGATGGGCAGCAAAAAAAATATTCTGAGGTGGCTATTAGTTGTTGTGAGGTATTTAAGTTATTTGGCATTATCTGTGGTCATTCAACATTATTTCCTGCCATTTTTCAACCGCTGGCGGCATTTTCCAAATGATCTCACGTGAGAAATTGCCTTATTTGGACGTCACGTGGTAGGGAGGGTCAAAGGGAGGGGTCGGTTTGAAAAAAAACGGCCCAAGGTATTTTTAAATTTTTTCTGTACCCCCTTGATGTGGCTTCGAGTTTTTTCATTGGTGTAGCCTCCGCAATGCTCCGCAAACGGCTCACAGCTGCTCCTTAGGGCTGCATCTATCTCTGGGCTACCAACATTGCTTTACAAATATTATCATCCTGAATAAATGGTTGTATCTAATGTGGCTTCAAGTTCTTTCATTGGTGTAGCTTCCGCAATGCTCTGCAAAAGGATCACAGCTGCTCCTCAGGGTTGTATCTGCATCTCTGGGCTACCACCATGGCTTTACAAATATTTTCATCTGGAATAAATGGCTGTATCTAATGTGGCTTCCAGTTTGTTTATTGGTGTAGCCTCCGCAATGCTCTGCACAAGGATTACACCTGCTCCTTGGGTTGTCTCTGCATCTCCAATGGCTTCGCAAATATTTCCATCCTGAATAAATGGCCATATCTAATGTGGCTTCCAGTTTTTTTTATTGGTGTAGCCTCTGCAATGCTCTGCATCTGGTTCATAGCTGCTCCTTAGGGTTGCAAACACATCCCTGGGCTACCACCATCGTGTTACAAATGTTCTGGTAGTCACTCTGGCCTGGGAAAGGTACTTATACACCATATTTCTTGGTTGAAGCCTCTGCGACCCTCGACAGCACTTGCGTGCAGCATTTTTTGTTCAAAAATGTACTAGTTGTTATCATTTCGACCCAGAACGGGCACTTGTGGTATGCATTACTCAAAACTGCTTCCCCTCCTACCCGCAACCACATCAATTGTTGTCATTAGCAATACTTTATATTCTTTTGATCCAGAATCGGTACCTCCTCTTACTTATTAGTTGACTGGAGCTTTCATGAGCCTCTGTGGCACTGGCCAGCAGCTGCCTATCAGTCGGCACTGCCATTTTCTGTCCAAAAATATATTGCTCTGGCCCAGAACAGGCACTTGTGATATGTACTGCAACTTAGTTGGACTCTCTGTGACTCTCTGCAACACTCACTGCTGCCACGGTTAAATTGATTTGCACTGCTGTTTTTCTGTTGCATAATGGACTAGCTTTACTTGATTTGCACTGCTAATTTTCTGTTGAACAATGCACTAGCTATTCATCTGACGGAGCAGGTATTCATAGTATGCACTGTTTCTTGACCGGAGCATTAGTGATCTGTTATTCCGTTGAAGCCTCTGCAATTTTCAATACAAGATGAAGAAATTGCACCCATTCAATCCTTTGCGCAAGATATGGACTATATGGACATCTGCCATAGAGGTTCTACACTACGTGAGTATCAAGGATGTTGAGGCTGACTTTATAGGTCAAAATGGCATAAGTGGTTGCATTTATAAAGATTTGGCGGAGGCTCTACCAAGACCTCTGCAGCAAGCATTTTTCCGTATTTTCCACTGGGTAATCTCTTGTTTTTACTTGGTAAGCTTGAAAAATGTCGGATCAACACTGCTCAATAATATGAGCAGGGTAAGTAACAAATATCACCCTCCAGCACCGCAGGCCTCTGATTTTCACAGTTTTCTCCCAACTGTCCGGCCTCCTACCGAGTCAAACACAATAAAGGGGCATCTAATACATGCCTGAAGGCTTCTAGAGGCAATCATGAGAGTTTGGGGTGGCTAGAATATTTAGCAATGTCAAGAACTTAGAATTTCAACTATATGCCTGTGTTTCAATTGCGAAACTTAGTTCAACTTGAACGCTTTTTGTGCACCTTTCTGAAATTCTTGGAAACCCCCGAGGTTTTCGCTATAGTCCCCATGGGGCATATCCAGAAGGGTTTTCGACGATTTTTAGGGATTTTTAGGTTGAGTATTGAACATACTAGACAAGACTTTTGTGCGGCTGAGGTTTATTCGGCTTGTGATTGGCTGATCCACTGATGATCAAAACCCCGGGCCGCGATCTCCGTGCCAGAGATTTGGGCCGTTCAGCGGATTCTTTTCAGAATTTGCGAGTCATTGAACATCAGAACTAATCAATTCACACAGTGTTGAAGACCCAGACATTCCAAGGAATTTTGTGTAGCTTGCAAAGGTAGAGGTTGCGGAGGTTGCAGAGGTGCAGGGGTTACGAATTCTCCGAGTTGCGGAGATTCTCTTCAGAATTTTGCGAGTTATTGAACATCAGAACCAATTAATTCACAAAGTGTTGAAGACCCAGAAATTACAAGGAATTTTGTGTAGCTTGCAGGTGAGGTTGCGGAGGTTGCGGAGGTGCAGAGGTTACGAATTCTCCGAGTTGCGGACAAGTTCAACAAGTTGTCGGGCGTGTTTTTCTCACTGGGGTTAACTATAGGTACCAAGGAATTTTGTGCAGGTTGCAGAGGTAGAGGTTGCAGAGGTGCAGAGGTTACAAATTCCCCGAGTTGCTGACAAGTTCAACATGTTGTCAGGTGTGTTTTTCTCACCGGTGATAAGTGAGCTCCGAACCTAGGATGGAAACTAACAGAAACAGCCAAAACAAAATACCACAACCAAAGAATCGGATGGAACAGACGAATCTAATCCAAAACAACCAATAGTATGCAGCAAGTGCAGTGTAACGTTCGTTCCAGAGGTACCAGACGAGTGTCAGTCCTGATTCAGAGCCTTGTAAAGGTTGATCGGGAGAAAGTTTAATTCAAGAAGTCATTGTAAGACGTAGCAAGTGTTTGTTATGTACGAAACTAAGAGATCCCAAAGGATACCTGTTTCGGACACCAAGACTTGAGTCAGTTATGACCGACTATGACGATGGAAACTAAGGATCCAAAAGGATTCTGAAGTTTCCAACGCAAACAACACAGATAGAGTTTATTGGAATGAAGGGAACCGTGAGGTTCACCAATATTCCAAAGCGAAACTGAAAGTTCCGCAAAGTTTAACAAAGATGGTGGTGGTTCCAGACAACAAAACAACAAAACAGACGATTCCAAACATTTCCCAATCCAATTCCCAATGATTCAAGGTCCAAGACCAGCGATTCTATATGATTCCAATGATTCAAGACCCAAGGCCAGCGATTCTATACGATTCGATATGATTCAAGACCCAAGGCCAGCGATTCTATAGCTTCCAACGATTCAATACGATTCAAGAGCCATGCTCAGACGACTTTATACAATCCAAAACACTGGTGATATTCCAACCCCTACAAACTGATGTTGGTAGGTGTCTGAAGATCGACTAAAAGTTTCCCTTGGGCGTAAGCTAGGCTCACTAGTTGGGGGAAACTCCGTCCTCAACCCTAGAAACACCTCTAGCTACTTATACAATCCAGAATATGACTATGACAACGAAAGAATTAAGTAAAATGTCCGTTTATCCGCCTCGCAATCCGTGTATCCGTCTTGGCAACTAAAATATGATGAGTCCTATTGGTCGGGGGCACTGAGCATGCCATTCCAGGTATATTCCGACCGTTCCTTGGTAAGATTCTGCACATGGTGGATTGATGGCAGCTTAGACATCAACCACCATGTAATCCTTTTGCAATGTAACTTGCTTTTTGGGAGTATCCCTCGAAGGTCTTCATGGAAACTAGAGTCTCCAGCCATGTAGGCTTCGAATGATACCCCACTTCGAGTGTGGATTCAGGATGGATACTCCAGAATGCTCTTATCACCCAAAGGGGAAGTCCTGGGAACTCCGGGATCGACGATCATGGGTCCCCTTCGCTTACTATCCCACTCTGATGTCCGTTGCCGAGTAACCGATACCTCGGCTACAACCGAAACACCGCCTCTGTGTCCCTCACGTCACCTGGATCGACGCAAACGCGTCGATACTACCAAATAGACAATCATATAGTTGCTCGTTACTTTGGTTCTCGACGTTTCGGTTGTCGAAACTACCGAAACTATTGATACCAACGAATCACCCTCTGGTTTGGTTGGGCTACGCATTCTCCTACATGTTTCGGAGCGAGACCATGTCAGAAACACCTCTGGCTTCCACCAGGGTGTTGTCCTGTTGCTCTTGTGATGCTGGCCACAGGCCAGCTACTTCGGGTTCTTAGCACTGCCTCTATTGAATGATACAATAGGAATGAACTACACATTTGAAAAGCGAAAAATATAGCATTTTCATAGGTGTGTTCATTCACTGCTTATCACCGGCATTACCTCCGCTCTCAAATTCTCCAAGTCCTTCTGATTCAGAGATACCGAAGAGGTTTTTAAAGCCTGCGGAGGTTGAGGTTACCGAGGTTTCGAGGTTAATCAGTAATAGAATAAATAATTTTTGTTCCTGGGTGACATCAACTTGCCACAATTTTTTTTTTCGCATGGGGAAGAGGCACAGCCAACTGAAGAGGTTGCCACAGAGGCTACGCATTAGCAAAAGTACAAGCTGGAACATCCAATTTTAATAGCCAGTTCGTCGAAAAGGTGCTAAGCTCCAATCCCAAGGACAGAGTGCAGAGCCAGCACTGATTCATGCGGCTGCAGGTAGGTGTGGAGGCTCCACCCAAGTGGCAGCACATATTATGGGTATCTGTTCTGTATTTAAATGACAGCCGGTTCATTTTTGAACAATAATGTAGCACCAGATACCAATGTAACCCTCAGGAGTAGCTGTGAGCTGTGTGTGGAACACTGCGGAGGCTACACAAATAACAAAACTGGAAGCCACGTTAGATACGAATATTTATTCAGGATGAAAATATTTGCAAAGCCATCGGAGATGCAGACGCAACCCAAGGAGCAGGTGTAATCCGTGTGCAGAGCACTGCGGAGGCTACACCAATAAAAAAACTGGAAGCCACATTAGATATGGCCATTTATTCAGGATGAAAATATTTGTAAAGCCACGGTGGTAGCCCAGAGATGCAGATACAACCCTGAGGAGCAGCTGTGATCCTTTTGCAGAGCATTGCGGAAGCTACACCAATGAAAGAACTTGAAGCCACATTAGATACAACCATTTATTCAGGATGATAATATTTGTAAAGCAATGTTGGTAGCCCAGAGATAGATGCAGCCCTAAGGAGCAGCTGTGAGCCGTTTGCGGAGCATTGCGGAGGCTACACCAATGAAAAAACTCGAAGCCACATTAGATACAACCATTTATTCAGGATGATAATATTGCTCGAGATATCTGGGCCAAAACTAGCACTATGTACGCAGATTTCCAGCTAGGCTACAGGCGCCGCAGAGGCTACCGAACGACGGCAATTTAGAACCGCAATTACCGCATTTGGTTGAAAATGATGGCGTAGGCGGAGGGCCCGGCCAATGACTCTGAGCGCAGATGGCAGTGCTTCCCAAATGGGAACATTACTAATAGAAGCCGGAGGCTACACCTCCTCGGGACCTTCTACGTGGGTTTTACTCATACACGAAAACCCACCTTGAAGGTACCCTACGTAATGCTTTTGTAGCCTCCTGGGGTGCCGCCCGCCTTGGGATGAAGATTCCCTCTCTATATCCCGCTACTATTGACCATCTCACAGATCTAGAAGATCTTTCACGGTGTGCATTGGTCAGCCGATCGTGGCAGTCTCGCGCCCAGTCCCACATTTTCCATACTGTGTCCCTCGGGGTTGGCGTACAGGGTGGGTTTGCCTCTGGGCTTGTGGAAATCCCCCCGCTTGGTACAGATTTCGATAATTTCCGGTCTCTCCGCAAACTAGTCGAGGGATCTCCGCATCTTGCGTTGTGTATCCGGACCCTCAACTTGGGTCTTCCGCCGTTGCAGTCAGAATATCCAGTACAGTGCTCTGCTTCCTGGCAGATAATTGAAGACTCCATTGTGGGATGTTTGCCTTTACTTCAAGGCTTGGATTTGTTAGGATTGTTCCCTTGCGGACCCAGCACGCATACTTTCCACTTGCAACCCGACACCCTCACTGCATCTCGAGATCTATCGCTCAAGTCTCTTCACTTTTCTATATGGCGTTTCACGGATTCCTCAGCTCTCTCATTACTCACCGCCAACCCCCCGTCATCTCTACGATTCATCAAGTGCGAATTCGTGAACACGCCGTTGGTGGTGTTGCCTTTCGCCCCATTCGACCACAATTTTACCACTCTCGAGTTCCATCGCTGCGAGGGCCTTGAAGTCGTCGTTCAGCATCTGATTGCCCAGCATCGGCGCGTACATTACATGACCATCGGGATAATTTACTGTCCCGAGACTGCCTTGGCAGTACTTCAGACATTATCCCATAAGCTTCGGTCGGTTGGCTGGGACTTGACCATTGTGTTTGACAAAGGTAAGCATTCTCTTTATCTCCTCTTCTATGGATTCGAGCTTATTCTCTGAACTTAGTCCATCCAGATTCACCCCCGCTGGGCCCGCTCTTCACACTCGCCCCCTTTTCGCACCTTAAAACACTTCGCCTCTCATTCATGAGATTCCCCCCAACAAAGTGGCTTGAGACAGCTCTTGCGTCTATCATTATTAAGCCAGGGATCACTCTTTCACTTTCGTTTCCATCTTTCGATCGCTCACCGGATTGGGAAAGCACTTTGTATAAAATGTTGTCTTGCAGTCCCAACCTTTGCCTGAAAAGCCACGCGGCATATTCCAATAGCACCACAGAGTATACTTTCGTCTCTATTGATGATATCTAATCCAATGGTCGTTGTATTGTCGGACATTTCTCTATTCATATTGTTTTACGGAGGGGCGAAAAATATATCATTCAGTGCACATAGTAATACACTAAAAGTACCAAGAGGAAAGGTGTTTTCAAGCATACAGATCATCGTCCGAGTGCCCTCGCCTGTTTTTGCCGAATTGTACCATTGCACAGCCACCCTTATCTTCTTGCTCATTCATTTCATGCACTGCACGGAACTAGTTCAGCTCATAAGTTCACAAGAAGAAATGCCTGGATTTTGTCACTTGAAGGCTTGAACCGCAATATCTCCTGGGCAATTCTGGGTGGGTACGAAATCTGATATCTTTCCTTGTGTGCCGGGTGGCAGCGTGGTGTCTCTGCTGTGCATTTGGCGGTGGAATGGCGGCAAGAGGACAATTTTTGGGCTGGATGCGAGCGCGGGGTGTGGATGATGCTGACCGACTTTTTAAGCCACGTCTCTCGTTGTCCCCGAGGCGCATCAGCAATTCCAGCACATTCGGCGGCTGCTCAACATGAACGTCGACAGGAAGCGGAAAATCATGTATACCCTCGCCGAGATCAAGGGTGTCGGCCGCCGCTATTCCAACCTTGTCTGCAAAAAGGCAGACATCGACCTCAACAAGTGGTGTGTTTATTATTATTCATATTATTTCGTCGTGGCCTCTAATGCGCACGCAGCGCCGGGGACCTCAACTCGGACGAGCTCGAGCGCATCGTGACCATCATCCAGAACCCGATGCAGTTCAAGATCCCGACCTGGTTCCTGAACAGAGAAAAGGACATTGTCGACGGCAAAAACTCGCAGATCCTGTCCAACAGCGTTGACTTGAAGCTCTGTGACAACCTCGAGCGTCTCAAAAAGATCCGCGCACATTGTGGTCTCTGCCACTACTGGGGCCTCTGCGTCCGCGGCCAGCACACAAAGATAAACGGTCAGTCGTATTTTTTGTTTGTGCTCTCCGTCTCACGCCTCCCAGGCCGGCGGGGCAAGACTGTGGGTTTGTCTAAGAAGCATGGTTAGATACTTGTTTGTTTTTATGCGACACCATGCATATGCTATGAACTCTGTTTTTTTTCCCCCATGAATTATTTGAAGCTGAGACGGCGGCGGGGCAGCGTGGACACCACAGAGTGTTAGGAAGGGTTCTAAGCTGAAATAGGGCAACATTTGCAGGGCATTCAAAAGGCTGGAAGGCGCGCGAGAGACTGCGACGCAGGAGTGATTCCCTTTTGGGAACTCTTCCGTTTGCTTTGAAAATAATCTCGAAAAAAAATGGAACGTGCCGTGTCCCGCTGGTCCGTTGAACCGCCGAAGGGCCGGGCTACCAACCAGTTGGTAGCAACTTTGCTAGCACCCAATTCTCGCTTTTCAAGTATCTTGCTCCCTGCACCAATGCTCTGCGCTGCTTAACCATACTCATCATACTTAAGCCGATGCCGACAAAACTGACCTCGACCCGAAAGCGTAAGTAGACACACTGCTAGCGGTGCATGAGAAGAATGCGGCGATGGTGGCACCGAAGTTCAAGGCGAAGGCAGGCTTCGCGACGGTGCTAATCCTCAGGCCTAAGAAAACATTCGTCTCTTCTTTCTTCACGATTGGATGCACATATCATTGACTTGTTTCCAGGCCTTTTAGATGTCGGGTACTGCAAGCAAATGGCTCAGATTTGCGAACTGGTTGAGCTGCCTCTCTGCCACCCACAACTGTTCAAGTCCATTGGTGTGTATAATCCCCCCCCCACGGTATCCTAATCACTGCGTTCCAACCCCCCCGTAGGCACACACTGTGTCTACCGCCGTAGACAACATGTAGACAAACCTGTTTGCCTACATATGCCTACAACATGTAGACACTCTTGGTGTACGTGAGTTTGATGTGAGTCTACATTGATCTAGTATGCCCACGTTGGTCTACGGCAGTAGGCCAATGTAGGCGAACATAGTGGGATGCAGACCTGTATGTGGTATATCAAATTTGGAGTTATTACGAGTGCTAGGCGAGTGCCAAGTGTTTAACCACTACTCTGTTCCGGTTCCAAACAGGGCCCCGGTCACTCACCCATAACTAGCTCTGCTGTAAGGTAAATCAACGCCTCAAAATCGCTGTTTTGCACTCTGTCCCGTAAGGTAAATCAACGAGTTAGACTGGAAACCAGCTCCGTTGTAAGGTAAATTGGGCACAGCCCGAGGATTTTTTGTTGAAGAGAAGCATATCACTGCGTTCAGACCCCCCCGTAGGCACAGGTCTGCCAGATCCTGATAGGCAGATGTGTAGGCAGACCAGTGTGCCGACCCTTGGCCATCCATCTGCCCATCCCTGCTGAGGTTGGTCTAGGTATTCCCACTGGATTAGGCACACATAGACTCACATGGGCCGATGAGCCTAGCTAAGCCTAGTTAGCCAAATTCAAAATCTGACATGGTTTCTACCCGTCCAGTGATTCCAACCAACACCAACCTAGACCCAGGTTGGCCAAGGTTGACCAAGGTTGGCCAAGATAGACACACCACTGTCAGCAAAGATCTACCAAGGTGGGCTGGCTTTGCCTTGGTAGGGATGCTAGACCAACGTCGGCCGACACCTATTAGGGTAGACCAACGTCAGCTTGGGTGGGCAGTCCATAGGCGGAGATCGGTGAAGGTGGGCACATCTGTGCCTATGGGGGGTCTGAATGCAGTGTATGGTTGGGCTCTGGGACTGCTCTGGGCTGCCCACTCTGTCGCCAGTGACCGCACAGACGGTGATGGAGAGGGGAGGGCCAGGAGAAGAGCAGGGGGGCAAAAAATGCGGGAAAAAACGACTAGAAATGCATTTTAGTGGATTTTTTTTTTCCGAAATCAGCTCTGCCGTAAGGTAAATCAACGCCCAAAAACCCGAAAAATGTAAGGTAAATCAACGAAAAATTTGGACTTTTGGCGGAGCTAGTTATGGGTGAGTGACCGGGGGCCTTTCCAAACCTTATGTCATGTGTTGATGTTGATTGCAGGTGGCTGTGATATGATGCCTCCCACGCCTGATCTGCGCGTGTGAAAAGCTGCGTGAGGCTTGAGGAGATATTAAATGGAAAGGAAATAACAAAGAAATTATTTTAAAGGCCAAAATTGAGGTCAATTCGGAGTGGGGGGAGACCAAGGTGTGTCTACGGCTGTCGACAAATTTAGGCAAAGCTAGGCGAAGTTCGTCTACGTCACGTAGCCGAGCGAACACGAGCGAAGGCAACGCTGTGCCGATGTCCCCTTGCCTACGGCCATCGACAAACTTTAACCCATGTAGACCAGCGAAGACGAGCGAAGGCAAAGGTGTGCCTACAGGGGGCCGGAACGCAGTGAATGCCTGGATTTTTTTCCGGCACAGTTACACCCTCATGACTGGAGCCGCGGCCAACCCTGCTGGCGCATTATTCTTCCTCATTAATGCCCCTGAAATCACGAACAAGATGGCTGGCGAGAGTGAGAGGGAAACCGCTCGAGGAGGTGGACAAGAACTCATCGGCCATCGACGAAATTTAGTCTCTTGTAAACAGACGCTACAACAAAAAAGTGCTCGTACCTACGCATTGTTGTAGTCTGTCGATTCCCCTTACCTGACCTTATTATATAATCACCAAATTTTCGGTTCTTGAAATGCATTACTCAACGCGTATTTCGCCAAATTTCCTGCCTATAGACGTGTAGTAACCCACTAGTAACAACTTCTTCAGCCAAGGCTCGGTGCTAGACTGGAGGAACGACAATGCCAAAATTTGATGGGCCGGCACCGGACCGACATCCGAAATGGCGGGGAAGTGATTCAGGATAGAAAAAGCGGCAGAACATATATTCTACGGTGTCAAATTACTTCAGAATGCTATTATAAAACACTTTGCCTCTTAAACTTTGCTGAGGGTAGTGCTGGAAGCGTTGAATGGCCGTGGGAACATATTCAAACTCCGATGATTATATAACAAGGTCGGGTACCAAAACATGGTGGCGCGGTAAACTACGGACTAGACGAAATTGACTCCGTTGCACCCGAACGTGAAAAGATACGGCACATTACTTTTCACTGGCACTGTCCGGCTGCTTACCATATTCTTCTTCAGACCGACAGCGAAGTCTGCCAGCGTGCGGCCAAGCTGGCGACCTGCGAGAGCATGGACACGGATATCTGCAGGACTCAGGAGAAGAGGGAGAAGGATGAGGTCAACACCATGACGGTCGACGACGCGGCAGAGGACAAGGAGGACCCCGTCCCTGAAATCACAAGGTTTGTGTTTTTTCTTTTCTAGAGTGCTGCTAATCATCCGTTGTGCTTGCAGATTACTTCGAGGAGGCAATGAAGTTTGCGCGTTGTTCGGTTTCCGACCAGGACATTTGGTGTTATGAGATGTTCTCGCAGACCTGCAGCAATTGCGTGGATTTGGGAACGACATCAAACTCCCCGAGGATGAGTCGTCTGCGCCTGCAGCGAACACGGGGAATGCTAGCTTAATGGAGGACACTGCTGATGATGACCTATATGCATAAAAACACCTCGTCTCTCAATATTCTTCGTTTAGTGTGCGCGCAACGGTTGATAGAACTCTTTGTTGCTCTCTCAAATATACAGACAAATATATCTTTATGCATTACAGTTCATACGGTTATATAAAATCGAAATGTGAGAGTACATTCAAGCCCTGAACCCAGAACCTTGCGCGTTGTGCCCAGATTGGATGTGCAAGCGAAACTTGGATCTTAGTTTTCATCTGCTTCCCCGCACGCAATATCTCTACATCTGGGTAACCATCCACATCCCATTCCTCAGGCAACAGACCATAACCTGCTGGCGTGATTTCTTGCTTAACCACCTCCGAGAGCACCCCGAAAAATTTGGTCTCGGCCTCGGAATCATTTGAGAAAGGGTTCCTGTGGTCTGGGACGTCGATTGCATCGTGCCGAACCTGGGGGCCTTGGTCAACACCAATGCGCTCAGCGAGACTTGGGTGCTCGGTGTCTTCATCCGGAGGGTGTCCAGCTCCGGGCTGACCGAACCGCTCAGCACCGAAATTTCGAAAACACCATAATACTTCTCAATGATATCGGGGTGCAAGCCTTCGCAGTCGTCGTGATATACGCCAAGTTGTGCTTGCCCGGAATATCCTGCCCGGCTTTTTGATTAATTTCGATAGCAGTGAACATATGAGCTCTTCACATTTGGGCTCTTGTTGAATGTTTCATGGCCGCTCATGGGATGTGCATTCCAATTGGCCTGAAATTCGATGCAGTCGGCATTTATGGAATCTAAAAACAGTGTTTGAAGCAACCAAAGATGCTCCGGCTTGTCGACATCGAGATGATGCAGGCGTTCAAGGCGGCTGAAAAAGCCTCGCCATCGCCGAACAAATTGGCTACCTACCTCAACCCATAACCGTTCAATGCGAGTGTTTCGAGTCGATCTGAAAGCTTATTCAGTGGAAAAATTAATGTGAAAGGAACACGCACGAGCCCCACATGAAACTCGAGCGGTTCGGTCTGTTGCGCATGACCATATAGATTGCGCATTCTATGTTCTCTCCTCCACGATCTCCGCGAAGTCTGGAAGGGAAGCCGTGGTCCAGAGCTGCACTCAGGAAGACTTCCAAAACAGTGTCTGAACGATTATTGTTACTGGGTCGGAGACCGGTGACCTGTCAATTTTTGTGAGGTTTGGTTACTCGCTTAAGAATTCACTTACTGTCCGACAGAATCCATCAGCGAATCCGTGTAAAATGATTCCCCATCGAATCATCTTGTGATGACCGTCTAGATGCCATAGGGAATCTGGTCTCTTCACGTGGTAAACCCTGCGTTTGACCAGCTTGCGATCACGGAGAACGCGGCCAAGATTATCCACCCGTTGCAAAGAGTACATGACCCGACGCTTTTGTATCCGGATGTCGCGTGTTCGGAGAAAACCGACGAGATATCGAAGGCCACATTCCGGTTTATCGCGCTTAAAAGCCCTCACCAAAATATCAAGGTCATGGTTTGATAACGCGGTGTATTCTCGAGATAGTCCATATTTCTTCATATAACGCCACAGAGTGGTTCGCTGAACTCTGAAAAGATCGGCGAGCTCATTATGCTTGATCTGACGCTCATTTCGAGTCGCCTCTGTGAGAAATGCGAGATCTATCAATTTCGATGGTCGGCCGCGTTTTCCGGTACGTGTGCTGGGTTGAATCAATATCGGTATTGTGACATAAGCATCTTCTCTAATATGAGTTTCTTATCACCTGGACATAGTCGAGACGCAGGAAAAAAAGAGTCATGGTGGAGAACAGTCAAACAAGAAAAGACATCACGACGAACAGGCTTGCGTTGAAGAAAAGGCGAAGAAGAGGCGCCATGATGAACCGGCTCTCACGTACGAACAAAAAAAAGAAATCGGCGAAGGAATGGCGAAGCTCGATGGACATAGACTCGTTACCAGTCTGCCATGGACGGCAGATCTTCGTGCAAGCACGTTACCGTAGGCAGATTGGTAGTTCTCGGATGCTGTGCAAGGGCTGCGCGCGGAGTTTGAAAATTTTCCTTCTCTGCTGTTCTGAGCGCAATTGTCGTTAGTTTTAAATTTTTCAAAGGAACAGGTTGCGTTTATTCATCATATCTTGAAACCTGCCTCCTCCGAATATGTAGAAAGTGTGCCAGAGTGCTCTGGGAAACAGACGAATTTTAGCAGGAGCTGCACAGCCCCTGTGATGCCGACGATCGGCACCACTCAAAATTTCAAACTCCACGCGCACAGCATTGGCAACTCCCGAGAACTACCAGTCTGCCTACGGCAACGTGCTTGCACGAAGATCTGCCGTCCATGGCAGACTGGTGACGAGTCTACGATGGACAAGAACTGGAGGACGTGATTAAAATGATTTGCAAGGAAATCCCACAGATAGAGCAGGTGAGTTGTTGTTTTTTTTCGTTCGCAGACTGCGACATACAAAAACTCATAACCTCTTTCAATTTGAACAGCTGGATTCGGATGTCGAATTGGACATCGATTTGCTTCCCCCTACACTTCTCACGGTACTCTACGATCTTGTGTGTAAGAAAGACGGGACCTAATCTTGGGCAGTTGCTCTTGTTCAAGTTAACGGGATTCAATACATTGGAATTATTTCATCGCCTTTGTTCCTTCCAGAGTTGACCAGAACGCTCCCCAGCGAGAAGCCGCCGGGAAGCTAAATAAAATTTGCAAAGCAGAGAACGGTGCACTGTTGAATGAACTTGAATGCATCCGGCGAAAAGAAAGAATGGGTGGGAGGTCGATACAATAGAAGTTATTCAGCTAGGTATCCGGGTCTGACCAGGCTGAAAGGATATGGCGGGAATCGACGCAGAAACGAAGGAGTCGACGATGCAGCTGGAGTGTGCCCGAAGCTACACTGACGCTCATGACCAAACCAATGCGCATTTGACCTGGAAGATACCTCGGCTGTAACTGGATTACTAGTATTGACGTCGACCGACACCAGCCAGTGAGGATCTGAAGATGAGGTTGTCAAGTTCACAAAAATGGCCCATTCAAGCCAAAGATAAAGCGGTATCGCTATCTTCAGTCTTAGCGAAAATCCAAGTGAAACGTGTCGAGCGGCGTAGGACACAAGGAAGATATTTGCTTGGTTTTTGCGGAGAATAGCTTGGTGTCCTTGCAATGTAGAGCACGCTAGTAAAACGCCACAAGCGCCAGGAACGGATGAGCCAGGAACGGATGAAATCACCGAAGATGGCCGACAAGGTCGCAAAGTCCCTAACGCCGTCGCATTTGTAAAATGATCTTGCGAGAAGGCCGGGAAAGACTCTGGATTCAATATTGTCCATCTTCCGCTCCAAGAATCTGCAAGTCGTTTAGGTGCGGAGTAAACAAGAGGTTTGATTCAGAATACAAAAGGCGGTGTGCGAAGAGCCCGCAATTTGCCCAGAGGCCAAGGACTGCAGAGACCATGGCTAAGAAAAGCAGCAGAGATGACGCGTCGAATCGCCGTCGATAAACATCTTGTGAAAAACGAAAAAGCGCCGGTAGCTGTGCGAGAGACCGAGAGTCGGCCCGGACAATCTGGCGTCGGTGAGAAATAACTGCGGCATCTGCACCCCAATTGATGTTCCCGCCCTTGCGGACCATGGTTTCCCAATGCTTGCTTGCTACTTGGCTTCGATCTTGGGGTGAGGCTCAGGCGAGGCTTCAAGTTCGAGCGATCCGACAGTGACCGGAGAAAGTCCTTCGAAAGGCTTTTTGGTACAACTGGAAAAAAAGGGGGTGGACCGTGACCACCGCGTGCATGCCCGCACTTCGAGTGGTTTCTGGGGGCGCCCGAGGCTGTTCACCGATACACCGAGTGTGTGGGTGCAGACTGTGCAGAACAACACCAAAAATGCTGACTTAATCCGTACACACGTGTGGCAACAAAAATCTTCTTGTCCTCATGCTATGATGTGCGCCAACCTTGTTGGCTCTTATACAACCCCGTCCTTGAATTACAAGATTCTCTTGGGACTCCCCCACTGTACGTTTCTCTTCTTTTTGGGTGCCTCTTGAATTGTGGCTCACCCGTTCCGTAGCGATGACGGACTGCCCAATACTCGTGTGGATGCTGGCGCTGAATCGTGAGTACACGAAAGAGGTGCGTGGCCCGTGAACTCGTTTTATAAGAGGCTAAAATGCGACAAAGGAGTACGATGCATGCCACAAGTTGTCGAAGACTGTGTGCAGCACGTTAAGATCCCTTATGACCCACCGAACGCAGACAGTTTCCGTGCGTAGGCTGCGAGAATTCTTGTCTCGACGCTGACCTTCTGCAGGCCAAGTCATGACCCACATGCTCCCGCTGCTCATGATGCGACATCGACGGATACCGCGCGCAAAGTGGCGGGACTGCGTCAGCCCGAACGGGAAGCACTGGATTGAGCAGGTCCGTGGATGACGGCTTCGGAGCCGTTCTTAGGCGACTAGCTGACTTGACCCACACAGACGCCGGACGACATGCCGCCAGAAAAGTTCCTGCACTCGATGATCGGGTACCACCTCGCGTACGAGAGGTCCTGTGCGCCATGGCGATGACCCAGGGTGTCCAGCGCAAGGTCGTCAACATTGGCCTCGGCATCAAGCACGTCGCTGTCGAGCCCCGCGGCATCACGGTACCCGTGTACGCCGCTGCCATGGCGCATAGGCTAACCCCGCCGAGCGGCAGCTCATTGTGCCCGAGCTCGGCGATGAGGTCGTCCTGCGCCGGTTGTGCATCCTCCTCGCGCTCAAGGCCGCGTACATCCATGCGATCGGCCAGCCACCGGGCTTTGACTGGGGGCGCCTCGAGTTCGATATCCCCAATGAGACGGCGCGCGGCGACGGGCACCCGTTGCAAGGCTGGGAGTTCCGCATCTTCCGTGCGAGCCTCGGCGTCGCGCGCAGGGACGTGCTGGTGGAGGAACAGTACCAGTGCGTGTCGGCGTTCTTTCGTGCACGAAGGAGAGCACGTTCGTGTGGCACGAGAGCGCAAAGGACCTGGAAAGCTGGGTGCAGTTTATTAATATCGACCAGCTGGTCAAAGTCATTCCCAAGCTCACTGCGTAGTATTCGCGTTTGTCTTACCACCCTAATCATCTTTTCCCGCCCTGGATCCGTATTTCCTTTCCCGATTTTCCGCCAGGATGTTAGGTTTGCAGCGACGATTTCCTTTCGTAGAAATCATGATCACCGCCTCCCCGCAGTCATGCCCACGACACATGTGGCCCGCAGGGAGTAGATTCCGACTTCGCCAACGGAAGGTGCCACACCCCCGCGCATGGAGTGCAAGGAGCATGACTTGCGCATTCGATGCGCATTATATATTCTGCCACAGCCCCCGCATCACTCGATCAAATTATATGCCGACGCTCTTACCCTGTCAAACTTTCCGTCTTTTCCTTCTCCACATGTCCGTCTACGTGTGTCACGGGGAGTATAGTCAACGACTGCCTCCTCGCTGCAGGAAAATCTGTCAATCTTCTCCCTATCATGACTATGTGGCGTCCTATTGAAATCTTTTCTTTTCTTGGATCGGCGTTGATATCTACAATTAGATCGTTTTCGACGCCGCGGTGGAGTAGGGTCCACTTAGCCAGGTATCAGTAGACATTGTGAGACATGAGAGATGAGGAAGCGTGGAATGCGGTGGGCGGAGACGCTGGCAAAGGCCTTGTAAGTATCACGAAAGTGTCAGCTGCGAGACGTTCTGACAGCCAGGTCCGAAGTTACGCACCGAGCAAAGGTCGGGCCGAGCACAGTCAGCCTCACAAATAACATTTACAGGGTGGACACGCTCGTTTTCTTTACGTAGTCTCGGAAAACCACCAAATAAAGATCCTGGAAGGGGCTGTCTGTGCATTTTCGCTATACTAATCATAATAGTAGTCTCAAATCCGTCTTCTTGGTCCTCGGCAAGGCTCCACCCAGCTCCACCCGAAGTTGCTCGAAAAACATTCGTGTCGATCATTTTTGACCTGACTGGAAGCTCCAAACTCATATATATAAGGTCCTCTCTTCGGTAGCTGCGCGCTGTCCCTCGATAGAGTCATGTCATTGCCCCCAGGAGTAAAAGAAGCGTTCATCGGGTTCGTTTCGCCTCGTCATACCCCAACGAGCCTCAAACTGATACAATGATTTAGTCCTCTGTTTGAGAACATAATTTACGGTAATCCACCGCTGTTTGCGATGCATGCATGACCAGGCATTGACTGAATTATCCAGGCCTCTATCTATCCGCGTCCATTGAATGCTGGACCCTCCTTCGGAAGAAAAAGCAAGAGATGCGAAGCACGTATACTTAATAACCACTGCAGCACTCATGTTTATTCTCATTACCATGGTGTGTTCTTTCTCTGGTACTGTCCAATGACGTGCGTGACCCATGCTTGTAGCGCTGTATCATCGACACCTACCGCTGTATTGCTGCTTTCGGTGAGATGCATTTAATACAAACGTACTGACATGCTGACCATTCAGAGGCTCCTGGGTTGAACTACGGTCAACTAAATAGCACACCCGGAAACGTTACAAATATCTGTTTGATCCTGGTGAATATAATTGCTGACATGTTCATGGTGCGTCATTTACATCTGTCGAACGGAGTGTCCACCTCACGCCCCTGGCCGCAGATCTTCCGGACCTTCATCGTCTGGAATAGACGGTGGATAGTCATCATAATTCCGGTATTACTCTGCTTAGCCAATATTGGTCAGTTGGACCTCTGCTGGATTCCGACGTAACATACTCATTCTTGCGGACAGGTATGGGTGTCTGGTCAATGTTTGTGTCCGTCAGATCGGCCACAACCGGCGACGCTGCTCTAGCGAGCCTTCTTCCGGAAACTATATTCATTTTGTTGCCTTCACACTCGCGACCAATGTTGTCTGCACAAGTGGGTTCTCCGTCGGCTGTTCTCCCTCATCAAAGTTCATGGACCTAGCCTGATTGCATTCCGCATCATTCATGTCCATCTGCAATTAACTGGGATGGGGGTCCGAACCTCAGCTAGAGGTCGCTCGCAGAGTCTGAAGATTCTCTCCGTCCTCGTGGAGTCAGGTTGGTGCCCAAATTCAAGCGGTAGAGATGTGCTAATCCTTTAAATGGTCCACCAGCCGCAATATACACACTAATCCTTATACCAACGCTCGTCTGTGCTCGTCTCGGTACTTTTGCTGTGTACATTCTGTTGGATATGGTGAGATCATCTTTGCATACGGCATGTGGTCTGGGCTAATTCCCATTCAGACAGCGCCTACGATTGTAATTATGGCCATACATATTTGCTACCATTTCTTGCTAAATATGGAGTTTGAATCTATCCAGGGACTTGTCGTGAGTGTCTTTGATGTCTCCATACCGCATCTTATGAGTGCGTTTAATCAGTTCTCGTTCATTATTATTGCCGTGAGCCGAGGTACCTCATATGGAGAAAATGCCACAAATGCAACAACCACGAGCCTCAGCGACTTCCAAGCCCGAGGACGCCGTACTCACGAATTAGACCAAAGTCTCTCGACGCGTTCCGCAACCCGGCCCGAGGTTCATATTCAGCTGGAGCATGGGTACAATAGTAGTGAGCAAGAGAGGGGTTCTCGCGACGGTGACTTGCACCTTGCGAAATACTCGCCCGCAAAGGCGGTCTAATGTCCCTGAGCAACAAGTAGGATTCCTCTGTACGTAAACCCAGAATTGCGTTGTATTAGCTTTTTTTCCATGACTTAATCCTGTATTTTACCCCAATCTCGTGCTTTCCGCATCTTGCAGCGGATGCATTACTACTAATACTGGCGTCGTGTGAGACTTTGTTTGTTTCCTTTGCATTGTTGGCTGTTCCTATTCAGGCTGCCATCCGCCACTATTTTCGCCGGGACAGGACGGAAGTGGATGCAGAAATTACCAAGCCAAAATACACTCAAATGTATTAGTACTCTTTTTTTTTGGCGTCACCTTGACGTTCGTGCCACGTGATCGCGATTCAAACTCCGATCAGCCGAGTCCGAGTCTTCTCGCTGGCCCGCAAGAACGAATACCCGTCTTAGCGTCCGGAACACCGCAACCTGCTCTTAGTGGGTGCGTGCCGCAACTGCTTGGTATCAATATTACTTCTGTTTTTCGTGAATAGCCAACGTTTTTTGTCCAGCGCAACGACAACTATGGCCACTTCATTCACCCCCGGGCCGCCAGCAGTAAAATTCTCCATCGATACAACACGATTAATTCTTCAGTCCGCGTTTGCAGTCTGAGCGTGAAATACCAGCAGCATCATTGGACAGCAAAGTCTGAATCACGAAACCCAGCAAATGTTCAACAACTCGAAGCGCCTTCGAATTCAAGTCATCCACAAACCATGATGTTTTCGGTATTAACTCAGTCCAAGGGCGCGTGCTGGCGTCGCTTTCGGCTCTGACCCTGTGGCTCAGTGGCTGCTTATATACTTCCCTCCCTGCCGCGCACACTGTCGCATATGACCTGTGGACCTGCCTCCCAACTCTTCCGATACACCAAAAATCTGACCCTCGTGTGACAGTCCTTACGCTTAGTGGGAAACCGTCCTGGCATATCCTGAGAAATCTTCTAAAATTGCGAGAAAGTCTTGTGCCTGGTTTTGCCTGTCTCTTATTTTAGGAAATATCATCTTGGCATCTTGCTGTTTACCCTGACATTTAACAGTCATCTATCAGGATTCTGGCAGACCTCCAAGGCACCTAAGACGAGTTTTTGACTTATGGTCTCACGCATTATCCGTTCGCGTGGTACTTCCGTGGCACCGCTGGCCAAGACTCAAGTTTCAACACCGTAGTCAACGACCGCCTTCTAGCCGCAGGAAAACCCGTCATGGAATATTGCCCTTATTCGATAGCATCGATGGTCATTTGCTAAGAACATTGTAGATCTGACATAACTGTCTTCCGCAACACAGGCTTCGCTGTCCTGACAATTCTGCGAGTCCTATTCCATCTTTTGTTGAGATCCGCCGCTGATATCAAATAGATCACTTTCGGTGGGTGGGACTACTTTACCTAGTCGTGTACCCGTGTGAGACTGTGATTCAGACTCTCCTTTCCTGGACGGTTACGCCCCTATTTTGGAGACGAGCCAGCGTATCATGTTCATCATGTTCAAACGTGTCAACTGCGAGATGTTCTGAAGCTCCAAGCCTCAGATGATTATAAGGCCCCGGTCTCAGCATTGGCAGCGCACAGTTGCTCGACATGCCATTGTCCCCAGGAACGAAAGAGTCGTACATCGGGTTTGTTTCACATCGCCCTAATCCGGCCTCGCACTGACATAATAATTAGCACTCTACTTGAGAACATAATCTATGGTGAGTGTCCCTCCCCCGTTTTGCATGACCAGAAACTAACCGGCTCATGCAGGCTTCTATTTATCGGCGTCCGTTAAATGTTGGGCGCTCCTGTGGAAGAAAAAAACGGGAGATGTGAAGCACGTATACTTGATGACCACTGCAGCGCTCATGTTCATTCTCATCACCACGGTGTGTTTTTTTCCGGTGTGTTTAATGGTGTGTATAAGCCATGCTTGCAGCGCTGTATCATCGACACCTACCGCTGCATCGCTGCTTTTGGTGAGCGCAGATGCTAAATTTCTTGCGAAACATGTTGACCGGCTGACTACCAGACGCTCCTGAGGTGGACTTTGGTCCACCAAATAGCACATCTGGAAACCTAACAAATATCTGTTTGGTTTTATTAATTGCAATTGCTGACATGTTCATGGTGCGTCCTTCTTAAACTGTAAAACAGAGTGCGCCTTCACGTCCCGGATCGCAGATCATCCGGACCTTCATCGTCTGGAATAAGCGGTGGGTTATCATCATAATTCCGGTCGTGCTCTCCATTGTCAACTTTGGTCAGTTGAGCCTGACTCAGTTTGGAATCCGACGTTGACGTAATCCACTCATTCTACCGGACAGGAATGGGTGTCTGGACAGTGTCCGTGTCCATCAAATCGGCTACAAGCAACGCTATCATTCTGGAGACCCTCGTTCCGGAGACTGTGCTGATCTTCGTTGCCCTTACACTGGCGACCAATCTCGTCTGCACAGGTGGGTTCTCAATCGGTTGTTGTCCCTCCCTCCTCTTAACGCTCCGCCTGGAATCTAGGCCTGATTGCATACCGCATTATTCATGTCCATCAGCAACTAGCTTGGATGGTACCCCGAACCGGTAAAAGTCGCTCGCAGAGTCTGAACATACTCTCCGTTTTTGTGGAGTCAGGTTGGTGCCCCAATCAGAGTGGTCGAGATGTACTGATCCTTTAAATGGTCCACCAGCCGCAATATATACACTACTTCTCGTACCAACACTCATTTGTGCTCATCTCTTGAGTCTTGGTACTTTTACGGTTTTCATTCTGACAGATATCGTGAGATTTCATCCCTTACATACGCCACATACTCAGGGCTAATTCCTTGAGCAGATATCACCTACGATTGTGAGTATCGCCGGCTGTTGACCACACTTCCCTCCTGCTATTATAATTACACCTCGATTATCCAGGGACTAATCGTGAGTGTCTTTGATGTCCAATCTCTGACCTTTTATGAATGGTTGAATCAGCTATCGTACATTATTATTGCCGTGAGCCGTGGCACCTCATTCGGCGAGAACACCACAAGTCCAACCTCGACGAGCTTCGGCGACTTCGGGGCGCGAGTACTCGTGGTACGCCGAACGCACGATACTCACGACTTGGACCAAAGTGTCTCCGTGCGTTCCTCAACCCGGCCCGGGGTACATATTGAGCTGGAGGAGAAGAATCATGAGCCAAGGCCTTCTCGGGACGATGAGTTGCACCTTGGGAAATATTCACCTACAGCGGCAGTCTAATCTCTCTCCCTGACGGTCGAGAAGACTGATTTGCCCTTACACAACAAATTGTATTGTGCAGCTTATGGACACACTCATGACTCCTGTATAGTTACCTACTGCACCTGTGTTTTCTTCTATCTTCTACAACATTATAACAACCTCCTGCGAGGATTCGGCGGTTTCCTTTGGTTAAATTGGCTGTCCCTGATCGGTCGGGCCATCCACAACCATTTCCACAACTTTTAGGCTTTTACCAGTGCCCGTAGCTGGCGAGCCTTTGGAGAACTCGAGATTCTCCGATAATTCGGACTGGATAAGATCTTCGCACGCTTGCGTAGTACTTCAGCGAGCGGAAGATCGACTTTCCGATCCGATTTATCCGAAGGCTTCCTGGGCGATGACCGCACTCTTCCGCCGCGCAAGACAAGTGGCAGATATTCCTGTCATTAATATTACTGATTGGGCATGGCGACCCTATCACGGCGCACGTCCCACTCCATGTCAGCGGTCGAAGTACGCGCTGGATTTCGGTCTACTATGCATCGAAAAGCAACGAGAATGGTTCGAGGTGAAGAACCAATAATAATAATAATTGCTTGATGGCATTTCTTTTTGTGAGACGCTCTTAGTTCAACTAGTAGATGATCACAGGTTCGGTCCAGGGAGCTCCTGCAAGCTCGCATATTTTACATGTATTCAAAAATAGCATGGGCGCGTGAACCCCATCAAAAAGCGGATCAAATAGTGTCAAAGCGGTGGATTTCGTCCATTTTGGGCGCACGAGGACTTGTACTATTCGTTGGCTGAGTTCGTCCATTTTACATCGGATATTATATATTGCCATGGTCCGAGACAAGGCTCATGATCACGCAGATTCTGTGAACGATGTGTGTAATTCGGCATTATTATAATCAACGAGTTATGTCGTAACAACATTTACCGCTCCTACAAGCGGCGCAACTGTTAATCGTTCGCGGTAACTGTCTTTCCCGGTGTCAAAGGAACGGACCTTCACGACGTCAAAGGTACCGGCCATCCGGGAAGAGCTCGCCGCCGAGCGGCGCCGTGAACATCGACATCCAATTATTATCGATCGGCGCCGGAAACATGTCGAGAAACATGGAGTCCTCGACGAACGCCGCCGGCAGCGACGAGCGATGCTTCTCGACATACGCGTCCAGGCGCTCAACCATCCCCGACGGAAGCGTCCACGAGTACCCAACCAGCTTCAGCGCGTCCGAGATCCTGCATAATGAAACGAATGGTTGGTTGTAAGCGAACCGACTGGATGACGAGCCGTACGAACACAACGACAACGCAAATGCGACGCACCTCTCCATGACTGCCGCGCGCTCAGGGACGACACCGCCCGTGGCGTCCGCTCGTCGAGGCAGAACTGCGCAAAGGAGACGAGCGCCCCGCGCTGGATGTGAGCGATATGCGGGAGCGACGGCATCGAGCTCAGCTTGCAGGCGACATCCTTCACTGTGAGGTCGGCCATCTCGCCCACCTGACGGCGCAGCAAGGCGAGGCGCTCAGCGGCCCATTGGTCGGCAGAGGAATGGGCACGGGTGCGACGACGGCGCAGCGCACGAGCTCGCGGTGGAGCGCCAGAACAAGCGTGGCGCGGCTGAAGGTCATGATGTGCACGCATGCGCGGAGGTTCAGCTGCATACCCCGCTTTTGGGCGAGGGGCAGAAGAAGCATCGCCGGGACATGTCTCCGACTCTTCTTCGTCGAATGCAAGAGACCGGATCGACTGAAGGAGAGTGAGGGAAGAAATGAACTCGGTTAAAGAGGACTCGTCGAGTGGGTAGCGGCGGGCAAAATCTAGATAATTGATGGAGTCTGAATATGAACAGGGAGAAAGAAACGGAGAGCGCACCTCCTGTGATTGTTTCGGAAAGCTGGCGGGCAAGGCGCGTAACATGGAATAAATCTAGCCACGATCAGATAATAGATGGCATATGTGTATCGTCGTGGTGCTCACAGGGACGGATCTTTGTCAACGGGAGATATTGTTGGGCCTCTTCGCCTTCTTGCAGTACGCTCTGGATGGATACGAAAAGATCCTGCAGAGACAACGGTTCGACTCCTGAAATGAGAAGTTGATCGTGGTGTGATCTGAAGGTGTTCATATCAGGTTGTGAGGTGAGAAGAGATCAGACCACGAACACTAATATGGGCTGTCGGCGATGGGTTGCCTCCATCGCCTCCATAAGCTACAAACACTGAGACCAAAGGCGAGTCGCCAGTGAATGTGCGCACCAGGAATCCTGTCCACAACACACTGTACGACGCCATGTATGTTTCGTTCCAAGACTCAGAAATTGCGCGGACGTGAGAGAGATATGCGACTGCCCATGGTCGAGATCTTGTCTCATTTTCTGTGATCGTGATGTTCAGCTTCCGAGTAACTGAAATCATTGGTGAGCCTACCATGTTCGAGAACTGGAGGATAAAACATGATACTGCATTGTCTTCAGACGGCTCGAGAAGAACGCCAACCTCAGAGGCGAGTCGAAGTGCTTCGCTGCACAGGGCCCGATACTTTGGAGCCCGGCGCACACCGTAAGCTCTCAGATCTGCACCTCGGGTGAAAACCGAACGATCGGCAAGGGTAGTTGGTCTAGGCCCGGGCCCAATAATTGCGGGGTCGAACGAAATGGAAGCGGAAAGCGCGCTGAGTGATTATCGGATGGTTATTGCAAAGAATGGGATTTAGGGGGAAGTATTTACACGACGCAGTGCGCTAACACTTTCAGTTGAGGCGGAAGTAGATGGATATTCCAAGAAAGTGAGGAGAGCGCGTCACAAAGGACGGTGCCACGGAACATTGGATGATTGTGTTGAGGCAAGTGTGCGAAGCCTTGTTTAGGTTTACTTGAGCTCATTTCGAGATCACAGCCAATGGCTCACATTCAAAAAGATGACGAACAAGCTCAGGAGGAAGCCCCAGAGGAAATTCGTGCGGAAAGGAACTCGGACTTGAAGCAGAGTCAGGGAGTGTTTCCGGTTCTTCTGAAGCCGACTGTGACGATTGCTGGGCCGATTGTGGACCGGCGGTTGCAGGCGGAACCGCGCCCAAATAGGGCTTGGGAGGTCTCCCCCGAGCGACGGGGTCGTCGTGCATCTTTTACAAAATTATCGGTTTCGAGCGTCAAGACGAGAAATTGGCAACTCACTTGGTGCCCTTCTCAAGACAACGAGGACAGGACGACCCATCCGTTGTCGGATGACACAGTACCCTTCGCGCCTTACAAGAATCACATGCAGGAGGTTTCTTCCTCTTCTGATTCATGGTTTGCAGAGTGGGAGTACTACGGGTGACTGGCATAATGGCTTGAACCGGATCTGGAAGTCGGCTCTCCCGGTACCAGCTGAAAAGTTATGAGAGACCGGATAGACCACGCGTTTGAACTATCCGAGCCCAGAAGCTAAGCAAAGGGTTGGGTCAACGCGACAAATAATGGTGTTGGTAAAGATGCCTCCGGGACGGTGACGTAATAAACATTACGTAGTTAAAGCTACTGCCAAACAAGTCTAACTCCCTTCATTCGCCGCGGCCAGCATTGTGGTTTGTGGCATCCTGCAAGTACTAAGTAGTGAAACCCATTTGACTATATTACGCTGTTCCATGAAGATAAAATGCGGCTGGTTCGATCTCGGATCGGTGAGAAAGCTCTCCATCGTGTGATTTGAATTTTATATTGTGCATTTAGTAATTTCTCGCTGCACTATTCCAGACCCAGAGGAAGCGCGATACTTGCACCAAATGGATTCTGCAGGAGTCACAGCGGAATAATGGATGAGCTGAATGTCCAAGAGTTTAGCAAGTACGCAGTTCAAACTTCAGATGTGCTCATGGCGTGGAGGCTAAAGGTTGTTGACGTCTCTCTTTCCTTTTGATCATGGCTTCTTCGTTGACGCCGCTACCAGCCTTGCCCCGTCCACCTCCACATCGTCACCGATTTTCCCAGGCTCGACCGCCCTTACATCCACAACGCGGTCATCACCATCCCGCCGATCCCAGTTGGCACCTTTCAGACAGAGTCCCTTAGCAAAATTACGCTTCGTTCAAGCCGCACGATTATAGCCAACAGCGCGGGCCCCGTGGGCGTGCGCGCAGACCTGCGCCGGCAGGCGAGCTCAAAAAATTGTTTCGAGACGCTGTCCCCAGTTTTCGGTGCAAAGCAGCTGGTTGGCGACGGAAATTGGATTTTCCAGGTGCATGTGTGTGTGGAGGGCGGCTAGAAATGGGAAGGCTAAAGTGGTGTGTGCTCCGGTGGTCTCGTCGGCCAAGAAAGTGCCGTGGGCGGGACGCACAGAGAATATTGTCTAGGACCAGCACAAATGATCGATGGATTGGCAGAGAATTCGGAAGAGCGGAGGGGTTGTGTTCGTTGGAATAAAGCCCTCCGTGCGGTACGGTTGCCTGAGCGGCTGATGTCCAAGAAATCTGTAGATTTCACCGAACTCGGAAAGCGCTGATTACGGAGACCGATACGGTGGCCCCGCACTGAATCACTTGTCCGACATACGGTCCGCAAGACGACGGCGTAATAGACAGGTTGGTACCCCAAAATGGGAAAGCGCCATTGGATGCATGTCGGAAAAATCCCAGACCAGTTGAAACGGCATTCAACCAGTCCCGAGCGGTTCTATGGTCCTAATTTCTTCGTGGCTTGGAACACTTGGGTGAGGTGAATCGAACCGGTTCCAAGCGGGTTCCAATCCGATCAAAGCCAGAAAACGGTTTACGACCTTCAGACTTGATTCAAGTCGATGGAACAGGCGCGGACGGCGGAGTGAAAAAAAAATGGAAAAATGAATTACATTGGCTTTAATCTACTGAACATTGAGTGGCTATAGAATTTCATCTCCTCGACGAGCCGCTCGTGGCTGCACGCCGGTGCAAGGATTGCCCCGTTGGTCGACGTTTTGCAGCGGAGGCCGGAGGGCTCGCCGGCGGTTGGGATGGGGCGCGCGATGGAGATGACGAGGGGAGGCGGGAGCGAGCTGGCTGCCGTGTGGACGGGCGTCGAGGCCGTGAGTGCGGCGTTGGCGAGGATGTCGCGCAGCCCGAACGGTGTGAATCTTCATTGTTGTCGGAACGGCGTTGCTGGTCGTAGTCATCGTCACCGGGATGCGGAGAGTTAGTTACCTGCAAAGCTTGTTAGACCAATCCAACGGAAGAGATCAGAATTACCGTGGGATAGTAATTGACGGCGCTTCAGAAAAAATGTTGTCAAGTTCGTCGTCGTCTTCGAGCTCATCGCACACAGCGGCGTAGTCGTTGTCCTTGTCTGCATTGGGGAACAGGATGCGATCCCAGTACTCGAAAAGCCCTATTGCCCATGCTTTCTTGTCGCGCAGCCCCTCGCGGATCCGGCGGAGGTAAATACGGAGGCGATGACCGTAGTCGATCGTGGTCTCGTCACCGACCTGCACGAGCATCGTATCGGCTGATAGAAGCCATATAGCCTGAAGAAGTCATCAGCGATGAATACAGGACAGAGAGATAACACACCAGGATGCACGAAATCGCAATCCCGCCCGCACTGACACGTTTGATCTTGTGGATCCGCTGGAGGCACTTCGCCTGCGGAAGCTTGGACCGACCTTCGAAAATCCCCTCGGCGCCGTGGGGACCACGGATGATAGAAACATATATCTGACAGGGCGATGAATGATAGAATAATAGAACTGAAAGTGTGGGACTGTGCACCTTGACCGGGAGCTCACCTCTGAACAGACCATTCAAATCTACGTGTCCATCCCACTTGTCGTAGAGAACGGGTACCGCCTATGACACTTTTGGGACGAAACGTGCAAGACATTATTATTGTCCACGAGGTCCAGGTTGGTGGCAATATGTATCGGAAACCCCTTCTCGAAGGAGATTCGAATCGAAGGAAATTCTTGGAAATAGGAATCCCCATGTAGCCTCCTTTGCCAGTGATGTGTATTTCCTGTAGGCTGCAGCCGGATTTCGCTATGAATCCGGTCAGAGACCCAATAGGGTTCGATCCAAGGAAATTTTCCGGGATTTGGAGACCGCGGAGAGCAGGGACGACGAAGGTTTCGAGATACCCTGTCACAGGGCAATCGCCTTTAATTTTTTTCAGGACCAATGATTTCAAGAACGGAAACGCGACGTCGGGCGTACGCTGATTACTGTAATTTGTTTGGTTGTGGACGCACAGCTCGCAATGGACCAGGTTCGATGTCTGCCGCAAAATCGGAACGCATTGGCTCGGCTGTACGCCGCGCAAAGTTAGACAAGTTAATTGCGTCCACGGTAAAGTAACACAAAAAGCCGCGACATGATTGAGGACAACCGAGCGCAGAGGGGTACCCTGGTCAATTCACAGATGGCGGGAACTTTAAAAGCCAAATCTAGGTGACGGAGGAGAGGAATCGGCCCTTGAAATGTGGGAAGGTGAGGTCTTTTAAGGTCAAGTCGCAAGTGCTCCCAGCGCGCGCGGTGAGAAACGAGGGGCATGACTTGAAGCTGAAGCCAGTCGGGATGGTCAGTGATATCGATGGAAAGAGGGCAGCTCCGAGACCTCATCAGCCAGGAATGTGCCATATGGCGTTGTTTATCGAATGAAACGCGTCCGCATAGTCTGACAGCCCTCCAGAGCTCGGGGTGGCCAGCGCTATGGCTCGCCAGTGGCGACAGAGTTGTGTCAGAAAGATCGGTGAGTCGACCCCCGTAAGTGGCGGGCAGAGGGGATAGACTGGGAGGAAGTGTATGAAGATCTCCGATATAATTTCGTTCGGCAACGTGAGGACTGGGTATTTGTAGGAATAAATGCGCTCATGCACGAGCGTTTTCTCCGCGCGCAACTGGGAAAGGGAGCGCTCAAGGTGCCGTATTTGGGACTCTATGTCTGCGATAAGAGTCCTATCCGCCCCAAAAGAACTGAGCATGATTGGAATGAGTGGAAATTCCGAAAGCGAGCGGCGCTCAAGATCTAGAATTTGGGCCTCTATGTCTGCGAGGCGAGCACGATCCGCTTCGACGGCACTGAGCATGCAACGCATGAGAGTTATAACTAGGAGGTTGAGAAGAAAGTCAGAATCATACAAATTCTACGTACCACGGCGAAGTCCTGCGCGTCCTGGAGGCAAAGGAAGGAAACGGTTTGCACTGCCACTGAACTGCCACTGACGATCCTAATCCAAACCACCACTACATAGAGTTTGCCCTTAAGCACGATGTCGGACGAAACTTCTTTCCTTAGCCATGCACGGTACGGCAAAGACAAGGTCAGAGTCCTCCGCGTCGTCCGCGAGGGCAAATGGCATCATATCGTGGAATATAACGTCCAAGCGCTGCTGGAGGGCGATATCGAGACAAGGTAGGGCCACCGTTATTTTCCTGGAAGAAAGGTGGATTATCAGTCTAGCTACACCGAAGCAGACAATTCCGTCGTGGTTGCAACGGACTCGAGTGCGTAAACCACCAGTTGTATTGAAAAGTCGGCTGATTCGATGATACTCAGTCAAGAATATCACATACTGTGCGTCTCTTTTGTGAATAAAGGACGATTCCCGAATGGCCTTCACTCGCTAGATATCGCGAAGATCTCGCCCCACGTTCTGGTTCCCGAGCGGTTTGCACTACATCTTGGCACGCACCTCGTTTCCAAGTACCCGCACATCCACAAGGCCTTTGTGACCGTCGAGCAGCTCCGGTGGTCGCGCATCCCCGTCGCAGGCGAACAAGGTGCTGCGGAACACCCTCATTCCTTCATTCGCGACGGGGATGAGAAGCGGATTGTCAAAGTCGAGGTGCGGTCTCTCCATTCTACTGAAGTGAAAATAACATATCGTCTCAGGTCGATGCGTCGAAAGGCAAGGACAAGCTCATCGCCAACGTAACCGCCGGTCTGTCACCTCTCCTTGGTACAGCCCCCTACAGCCCCTCCCTTCTGTCCTCGAATTGATATTCAATATCTCCAGTCCTCAAGACCACCGAATCCGCCTTCACGGGCTTCGTGCGCGACAAGTACACCACCCTCAAGGAGGTCGACGACCGCATCCTCTCCACCTCCATTGACCTCACATACACCTTCTCGCCCGTCGAGATCCCCAAGCCGACGGACGCAGACGTCGAGCAATTCGCCATCCAGTGCGTTCAGCCCTGCGACGCGAATATACTGATCATACTCCTGCAGGCGGAGATCACCCAGGGCAGCGTGTGGGACACCGCCGTCCCCGCGAACGCGCGTAAAGTGACGCTCGATATCTTTTCGTCCGATAACAGCGCCTCCGTCCAGGTACCTTCCCTCTCCCTTCCTTCTGCCCCTTTCCTTATCGCGTGCTATCTTCCCTTCTTTATCTTGTTGCCTGACATCCATCCGCAGGCGACGCTCTTCCGCATGGCGCGCCTCATCATCGCGCAGAACGCGCACGTCCAGACCGTCTCGTACGCACTGCCCAACAAGCACTACATCCCCGTCGACATGGGCTACGTCGGCGTCGAGAACCTCGTCCCGTGCGTGCATCTCCTTTCTACGATTTACATATTATATTTACATTTATTCTTGTGATCCCGCAGAGCGCAGGCAGAAGTGTTCATGCCCGTCGCGGCTCCCAGGTGCGCAAAAGTCCGCTCAGTCGCCCCTTGTCAGATGGCTGATTCGCTCATCAGTGGTTGATCACGCGACCGTGTCTCGCAAGTAACTGTAACACTAGAATCAAATTGTACATTCATAGCGCAATCCAAATGGTCTCGTCGACAGAGTGTCTTCGGACCGCGATCAGAAGTGAGCTTGAGCGCTTGAGCTTGGAGGCCGACCTCGGAGCCTGATGTCACGACAACCTCCAAGCTTGATCCCAAAAAGTCAGCCCGTTAATCTACATTGTACACGACGCCGGAAAGCAAGTAATACAAGATGATAATACAATGGATCGCCAGCGACCCAAGCTTCATCGATAAATCGACCTCAGCTGCCTCTCCACATCC
>JARJLF010002385.1:0-40175 GCA_029378395.1 Mycena leptocephala
GAAGACCTGTACCTCCCCAATTCAATCAAGCTACACGTTCCATCCGAACACTCTGCAGGCGGATAACAAATTCGATATACTGGAAATACACCACAAATTGTACACGCTCTAGATATATGAACCCGAACCCTCAAAGGAAAAACCACTGCAGCAACACGACGCTCAGAGATACACCAAGCACAGTACTATACAGATCAACTATATGTCTGCCGGGTTTAAGTGAGAACACGACAGGAATATCGAGAGTGGAGATACTCACCGGAACCAAGAGAAGCGAAAGCTATCCCAAGGAACAAGACGGTTTTGCGGTTATGGGAGTAGGTGCACTGCTTGAATAGAATGTGCACTGTGGGAATAGGAGTGCGATGTTGGAGTAGGAAGCGCTGCAGGAGTATGATGATGCACTGCTGGCGTAGTATGCGCGGGGAGTAGTGTGCACTGTGGGTATAGGACGGCGCGTGGGAGTAGGATGGTGCCTGAGGGATAGGATGAGCACTGGGGGTAGGATGGTGGCGGAGGCTGGAGGATTCGGACCAGTAGAATGTGCTGGAGTGCGTTGAGAACATGGCCGATGAAAAAGGAGAGAAACTCACCAAACGCAAGTAATAAAAATACAATCAAGCAAAAGAAGAGAAATCCGGATATAGTGGTACAGAGGTATAGTATGTGCTGGAAAGTGTGTGAGGACAGTCAATCAAAGACAAAAAACGACTCACGGAAACTCCGGCCAAATCTATTTTTTAAATTGAAGCAGAGAACTCTAAATTCATTTTGTATTCAAGCAGAGGAAGGCGGAACGATGGGGATGGCGCAGCCGCCGGGAGACCAGAAGCTTGGCGGGCTCCTACGAAAAGTAATTGCCTTTTTGGCGGGACCACAGGAGGCGAAGGTGAGGATGGCGCCCAGATGCTGGCAGATAATCCAGGCCGATGAGCATCCTCGTCGACGAGGGCGGTGCCGGAGCCGCTGCGCAAGCTTAGGGACGAATTCGGACACAGATGCGGCGAGGGGAGCTGGCGCCCATATGCGGCAATAATCCTGGCCGATGAGCATCTTCGTCGACGACAGGTGTTACCGGAGCCGCTACGCAAGCTTTAGGGACGAATTCGGACACAGATGGGTTGAGGGGAGCCGGAGCGGGAGGCGCAGTAATGCGGGTCGGACAGCCGCCGCGAGCCCATTGGAAAGAGAGCCGTTGGACAGGTCGCCAGTCCTCGGGGCTGACGATGATGGGAAGCGGGACGACTTCCGCGGTGGGAGGGGTTGCCGTCGACCGGGTGGAAGGAACGAATGGCGCCACGGATGGGTTGAGGCCAGTTTTGAGAGGAGAGATGGCGGCAGGAACGTCCACGCTTGAGGAAGGTGTGGCGGCGTCCTGGGGAAGAATGGGTGTCGACGGCGCAGTCCAGACCTCTCCAAACTCGGTGTTGTCGTCAACGGTGGCCGAGACTATTGCGGGAGCCGACTGCGAGACTGAGATGTAGACGGGAACCGAAGAACTGGAGTCGCTGTCCTTGTCAACAGCTCGACTTTCGTCAACGGAAATGAGAACGGGAGCCGATTGGGAAGCCGACAGGACGGGAGAACTGTGAAGGATGCATGAAGATTCGGTCTCTTTGATGATAATGACCTGCGATACACTCTCATCGACCAGAGTGACGTCGGCCTCGTCTCGTCGTTGGGCGTCTGTGTTCTGTTCTTCCGTTTGCACACGTCCTTGAGCTTGACGATCACCCAGATGTTTCTATACGCCGAAAACACGATTCCAGAGGAGCAGGATATGATGGTCCAACCGATGGAAACCAATGCGAGGACGACGAGGAGAGGGAGTATGAAGACGAGGTGCATGATGGTGGTGTCGCCTTCGTAAGACCCCGGAATAATTTGAACCTGCTCTCATCCGCCAAATCCGAAACCGTTGCGTTCTGGGAATCCACGGCTGCGTCGAGGAGCGCGACCGTCGTGGGATAGGACGTCGCCACGCGGCTTATAAACTGGAGGCGGGCTGCGAGTAGGAGCACGAGAGTGATGGCCATATCTTCAGGACGCGGCGAGGCCCTTCGTAGACGACGAGGGTACCGTTCTGGACAGCGGGTTTGTCTTGCGCCGCACGCTTGAGGGTCTTGAAGCCAATGATCTTGCGAAGGTGGGGGAGGATGAGGACGATATCGAGGGCGAGGAGGTTCAGGACGATGAAGACGAGGAGAGGACCGGGGAGCGAGGCGAGACTGTCAAGACCATGCTTGACGAGGTCTAATGTACCGAGACACGCGCACACGCCCAGGACGAAACCAAACGTAAACTTGAGGGAGGAGGCTGAGGTGGGCATTGAAGCGAAATACGAGGGAGGCATTTCTTTGCAGATGGTGGTAAAGACCAAGGAAAGAACAGAGTCACACTTGTCAGCCACCGAGTGTTATTCCGTGACGCGACGTGAATTCCCACGGGCCGCGTTTGTTGACGTGTCGGCCATCAACATCTCCCGCTTGGACCAAGTATCTCCGTTTGGCCTGCGCTCACAGAGTTTTGGTTCATAGTAGTCTTGAAGTTTTAAATCTTATGATGCAGGAAGTCACTGAAAGGTTTGTTGAAAAGGCCGTTGACAGATCAGACATACGGAATTTTATCGAGAAGAGAACGCGATGGCTACGGTAAACTAATTGCTTCTTTTTTTTCCGAGTGAATTTCAAAGAATAGGGTCATTTAAATAAATAAAAATCTATCCCAAAGGGTGTATACAGTTCAGATTGCATCGCCGACGCACCGTTAGAAAATCTGAATTCGTCTGCCGTTGTTTCTCTCGTTTTGCTCGCGTTGATCTGCACAACGTTATTATAACGCGCGGTACGGTACGTCCAACTGACTTGAAGTATGTAGATGAAGGGTGAGAGAAATTTAAAGCGCCGAGGTCCATTCCCACGCTGCCAAATTTGACAAATTTGACATATCGAGTCTTGTTCCGATGTCTTCAAAAGCTGGTTACCTTACAATTTTGACGCTCCCGCTCAAGCGCTCAAGCGCTCAAGGCTGGCTATGGGTCACCGGTACCGGTCACCACACGCAATATTATCCTCATGAACATTTCTTTCCGCCTTTCGGGGCCGGAACCGTCGGGACGGGCCACTGTCACTGCATCGATTCTAAAACCGAAAATAAAGGAACACTGTGTCACAGCGTTGATTCGCCATCTAATCCTAGACGCGGGTCCACGCGCTTTTTATCCTTTCTTCTTGACTGCCATGTACCTTATTCCTTTGCTTTTGGCCTACATCGGTCACGCCAATGCTGCAGTTCAAATCACCGTACCCGCCACTCCTTCGACATCCAATGTAGTGCACTCGAATTTCCTGGGAATATCGTTCGAACTATCTTTTCTCGACCAATACTTGAATGTCTTTCTTTGGGTTTTTATCCACTAGTATGCTGATCTGCCCTCAGTGGGAACGACACCAATACTATAAACACTCCGATGCTCAATTATCTTGCTGTAATAAGGGCGCGAACAGGCGGTAATCCCGTACGCATACGAATCGGCGGGAATAGGTGCGCGTCCGTAATTAAGCCTACGGTCTCGGACTAACAGTACACGAACAGTGCGGATAGTTCTCCCTACTATGATCAACCGTCGTCTCCCATGGTCCAGCTTCAACCGGGCACCTTCAATGCCAACGACCAGCCGGTTACATATAATCCGCTGGTTTGGACGGTCATGGCTCAAGTGGCGAAAAGTGTGAACGGGGTAGCGTATGTAATAAGTACGAATCTCATAACTTTTCTCTCCCGTCACTGAATTTGTTATAGATGTGCCTCTTGGAATCAAGCCCAACGCAAGTATTGCCAACGATATGCGGAACATATTGGGAAGCAGTCTAGATAGCATGCTTTTAGGAAATGAGCCCGATCTTTACGCGGGACATGGTCGCTACTCTCCCATCTATTTCCGTCGGAAGTTAAATTGACTGTCTGTCAACAGATAAACGGCCCAAAAACTATACTGTGGACGACTACTTTGGGGTATTATTAAATTCTAAACTACGTGCGGGTTTCCTAACTGCTGACAGGAATACTCTGCTGCCATTACCACAATAGGTTCCAACGACGCCGAAGGCCAGCCGGATATTGGCGGTCCCAGTATTTGCTGCAATTGGGTGAGTGTGAACATTCTAGTCTCTCTCGTGTAATTAACTTCCTCCAGGACCTTGCGTCAGTGTTACAACAGGGATATCTTACTAAATTCAGCTCGGCGCTCAAGTACATTGTGTGTGTAGACACTGTCACGTCACCAGCGCCGTTCACAAACTTAGAGACCACTGCAGCCTCCAACATTATCCCCAAAATTATTGCAACCACACCGCGGGCTTCCCGCACCAGCTTCCTTGGTATATGCAGCACAGCAATGGTATGTTCCGTGTTTCCATCATCACTGCTGCATTAACGGCCCGATACCCAGTTGTGACTCTTGCTCAATGGCAAAAGCCCGGCATAGACTAGTTAGTCTGTCTAAACGTTTGTTTACCCGAGTCTAATGCGCGAGTGCAAGTCTCTTGCAGCAACCCACGGAAAACCGACCCCAACTCATCAACTCGGAGTTCAATAGTGCATCTTGTGGCGGTGTTCCTTTCTCCCCAAGCTTTGCTGTTGGATCCCTCTGGTCCGTCGATTATGCTCTGCAGATGGCGGTAGTGGGCTATGCTCAGGGTTAGCCAATCGCCATTATCTAACGCCCGTACTTGCTTATCAGGTTTTACAGCGTACATCCATACCAGAGAAGGGGTACGCATTTTCTTTATATCTGTCCCTCTGTTTGATGAATCCGCATGAAGGGGATCTCGTACAATCTGCTTGCCCCTCCTGTGGGCCCGCCTGGGACGGCCGGCGCCTGGACGACAAACTCGCCTTATTACGTATGTTGTTACTCTGTTCTTTCTATTTAAAAAACCCGCTATTAAAGGCTACAATAGTCTCTCCTCGTCATGGCGGAAGCGCTACGGACTGACCACGGTGCAATTGTTGCGGATCTCAATCTCGGTGGTTCCAGCACCAACCCGAATGTGACCAACTCTGCATATGCCGTCTACAACCAGGGCAACAAAACCGTCTCCAGACTCATCATCTTCAATTACGCCAATTCGTCACAAGACTTCGCCCTTCCCGGGTCTGTGTTCTCTAGTTCTGGCACGGCCACCGTCAAGTTCCTGGCTGCGGCAACGCCGGAGGAAGAGACAAATATTTCGTGGGGTACGACCATTCAGTTAGTACATTTGTCTCCCATTAACCCGAAGCCTAGGCGGCGAGACCTGGGACCTGGAGTGACCGACGGCAAAAGCACTCTCAAACCGAGCTGGGCCACGCCCAACGTGAATCTGACTGGTTGCTCGAGCAGCGGGTGTATGTTCACTGCACCAGGCCCTAGTCTGGCCATGGTCTTCCTCGATGACACCCAGAACACTGTTGTCACGACGCAAACCCCAACCACCACCGGAGACAACTCAACGACGCCCACCGACAAGCCTGACACCAAAGGTGCAAGCGGCGTTTCGGTGATGAATGCGCCGTTGACGAACGCGTTCGCCATTGCGCTCTCCATTGCGGCTCTGATAGGCGTGTCATTGTGATCTCAGAGCACATCTGGAGTTGATCCCTATCTACTAGTATGCGTTTGTACAGTACTTGAAACGCAAAGCCATAATGCTATACTCACGTTCTTTGTTCCTCATCGGCCCCTATCAATTATTCCTCTTTCGCATTCTTCATCTAATAATACAAGTCCGGATAAAAGTACAGAGCTATGCAAAGTGAATGCCTTTCTCGTGAAATGCAAGAAGGAGCCTGTGGGCAGGCTAAGTCGATTGCGCAGGAACATTTGGGTTTACTCACGACAAAAGGTCGTCCACCGACATTTTGACTGCTCGCTGTTCTGAAAATCCTGTTTCTTCTATTATTGAAGAGACATATTCTTTAAAATCGATAGTGTCGTCGACCATGGTCTGCCAGAGATCAATTGGGCATATCTTGCATCAAAAACTCTGCTTACCTCGTTGACAGAGCACCAAGTACGCCAATTGCTTTCTAACATCGAGATGACGCCAGAGTGTAGGAATGTTGCTCGCACGGTTTTGTTTTTACGGGAGAAGATTACTGCGCTAATTGTTAATCACAGGGGGGAAAAGGTATTGGTGACAAGAACCTCGCGTCAAGCCATCATATTCTTCAAACTGCACTGGGGGTGGTGGATCTCGGGGAACTAGCCGTACCACAGAGCTTTCGACTTGCGGCGCTGGCCGGAAGTTATTCCGCTTGACGTCGCGAATGTGATCCACCTTGGCGTAAAGCTGGACATTCGCAGATAGCCTCGACCATAAGGGTGAACCAGGCTGCGCGACTAAGCGCCGTGCAAATTCTTGCTGAAACATTAGAATTGCGATACGAAAAAGGGGCGGTGGGACAGCAAGCGGAACACCACTGTCGAGCTGATCTTGTAGGGAGTGTTACTGATACACACATCGAAGTACGGCAACTCCGCCTTTACAAAGTCGCCGACCACGATCTGGAGTCGCTTTTGTGCAGGTCTAAGAAAAATGAGTGGTTGCTCGAAATAAACTTGGAAAACCGCACGTTGCCTGAACTCGTTTCGTCAATTCTGCTGCCATCCGTGGGTCCATTTCGATAGCAGTAACATTGCGCGCAGTTTCAAGTATTCGAACCTTTTCTTTGTGTTAGCTTTACCTTCAAAGCACAAGTTATTACGAACGGTAAGATTACCCGTTCCTGGTCCTATCTCCAGTACTTGGTCTGTCGGCTTGAGTTTCGCCTGTACAAACCGCGTCAATGCTGGTCAGGTAGGGATGCTTGTGATTGTACCGCATCGACAATCTCTTGCGAAATTGCAGGATTTTTCAGGATATGCTGGCCAAACCGAGCCGTGTCAAATAATGGATTGTTGACTGCGGAGCCCGGCTGGGGCTTCTGGACTTTGAGGGGTTGGTCATGGACGCGGCTGAAATGGGTCTTCACAGCTCGAGGCATTTGGATGCTCGCAAGATCAATATTGAGAAAGTTTTCGCATCAGAGGCTGTGCCAATGTTGATCGAAGCTCAATTCACTCAGTATACCCATCTCTTGACAGACGCTCTCAGGCTAGCTTGTACCTCGTTTGATATATATTATATACCCAGGACCCGCTGGACGCCGCAACCTATACCTGTTTCGAGCCCTCTCATAAAATTTTCGGTTCAGCCACGGATGGGTCTTTTACTGTATTTTATTCAGATACCTGCGGCGGTATACCTAAACAGCGTCCAGCCCCACTTACCCGGGATCACTGTGCCTTTACTGTCCATCTTACCGTGCCTAGATTGGTGTCCGAAGACTGCATATAAATGCCCGCCTGTACCATTCAATTGGCCGTGCTCACTTCAACGGCCGTCTTACGCGGATCCCTGTGCCTTTACTGTCCATCTTACTGTGCCTAGATTGGTGTCCGAAGACTGCGTATAAATGTCTACCTGCACTATTGGCCGTGCTCATTTCCCCTCACTTCAACGGCCGTCTTTAAGTGAGGGTAAATTCCAAGGTGGGAATACTGAAATACCACAGTCTGACTACTAGGTATGTCCCAAACCCTCTGCCCATCGGATTCCGCCGACATGTCTGTCCAACAGTGCTGGCAACTTTCACAGTGCCACATTGCAAGATCATCGGAAGCCTTGTGTGGTAAGAACAATCACCTGGAATAAATCCCCCAGTCTAAGTACTTTTTTGAGCAGCGCGCGATGGACATGTCAACTGCCGTGCTTCATACAGCCTTGCCCTTGGCCACGACGATGATGGTCTGTCCCACCACCCACAATGATTGGGACTGGCAGCAGACTTTCGGGGGCTATTATACGTGCTCATGGAACGACTTTGGGGTGCATGGAATCTTGGATAGTGTCGCAGCCATCCTCCAAAGCAACGACGCCGACTTCCGATTTTCCTACGCTGAAGTCGCATTCTTGCGCCAGTACCTGAACGACGATCCAGGGAAGGTAGATGTCTTTCGCGACAACATGGAGCGGTTCTGCCTACTTGGCGGTGGGATCACCTCGCCAGACAACCAAGTAACACACAGCGAGGTATTCATTCGAAACTACCTTACTGGGCATGAATATCTCGACTCCTTGGGCCTCGCGGACAATATCTTTCCGGTGGCTTGGGTGCCAGACGACTTTGGGCACTCTCCCCAGCTTCCAGTCCTGGTCGAGGCGCTTGGGATGAAAGCCATTGGGCTTTCTCGCATCCCTGGTTCCCCGCAGCCCTCGCTCTGCCCTGAGAAGCAACTAGCCGCTGCAGATGTGCGCGGAAACGGGACGAGCTTTTACTGGCCCGGTAGGGATGGCTCAAGTGTGCTCACCCACTTCATGCCCGAAACCTACTACGGCATTTCCAACTTTGACCCCACCAACGCTCACAACGGGATGACCGAATTTCTGGCCCAATGCTCCGATTGTGTGTGGCCCGGGGGTACGATCTTCGCCACTGAGGGCGGTGACTGGCAATTTCCCAACAGCTCTGTACCGGGAGGCAATCCATCGTCGTTGTACAACTGGACAGGGGTGACTGGCGCACTGAATTCGAGTATTACAGGCAAACTCGCCACATTTGCCGAGTACTACGACACTCTGATGACCAACCCGACAACGCTCCGAAATTTCACGCTGTTCGCAGAGAACTACTACACGGGCTATTTTGCGAGTCGGCCGCAGCTTAAGATAGACCACTACAAGGCCGCTCAGTTACTCATGGGCGCGGAGGTCTTGGCATCCATCTTGACAATCTATAACGGAACGACCCCAGATATGCAGGCATCATTGCAGGCCAAGATCGGAGCCGGTTGGGACCTGCTCGTCCCCACGACTCACCACGATTTCGTCGCCGGAACGTCGTGTGACGAGGTCTACTACTCCGGCGGCAATTGCGGCAACCAGAATTGCGCCACCCCCAATCCGCCGCCGGGAGGTGTCTGGGACTCGAAAGGCCAACTATCCATGTCGAACGAGACAGTGACTCTAGCGAGAGACGCTATGAGCACGGCTATGGATCAGCTCTCCATTGTCGTGCAGTGGACCCCGGAACAAAATATCATACCTGTAGTGGTTTTCAACCAACTCGGCCTTAATCTACCTGACACGGCAATGGTAGAGATGGATGACCCAAGCGGGGGAACTGTGGCTTACCAGGTCGTTGTTGACGGCGCAGTCGGGACCGTGCAGCGCAGTTGGAACGGCAAGCTGCTGTTCCAAGTGCCCGGCATGCTTTCTATGGCATACAAGGTCGTTCAACTTCGACCATTGCTAGGTCCAACACCTCCATTCCTGCCGCAGTCGATCAACAGCGAAACCTATCTCTTCGGGAACGGCGCCGTCAATCTCACCCTCGTCCAGGACTCCGGTTGGGCAATCGGGAACCTGACCATTGGCAACAGGTGGTATGTCCAGCCGGGAGCTCCCGCCAATCGCATTGGGCTATGGCAGGACGATGGGAACATATATCAGTTTGGGATGGAATTCATCGCCCCGCAGGGCTGCAGCACGGGCACCTTCGCCCCCAATTCGTCCCTTAATGCCACCGGGCCCGCCAGCCTCGTAGAAAACGGTCCCATTCGGTGGCGCTTCAACGTTGCGCTGAACGACACATTCGGAAATTTATATTCAACACAGTACGACCTCGTGCGGGGCGAGACGCTCGTCCGCATCAACACGACGGGCGCCGCGCCGCATCAACCCGGCGGCTGGTCCGTGATGGCGTCGTTCCCGATGCGGACGGCAGACGGCGCGACCGCCACGGCACTGGAATACGGGACAGCGTACTTCTGGGAGGACCGTGAGCCGCAAAAGTCTTGGGCCGGACCGACGTTCCGCGCGAGCCACGATTTTGCGAACCTCGTCACGACGCAGGGCGGCACCGCCGTCGGCGCTGTGTACCACAACGGCATACCTGCGTGGACGATCAACGCGACAACGTTACACGGGGTCCTGCTACGCAACACACCCGGCGGACACCGCGGGGCAGCCGGAACGGATAATGGTACGCACTCGCAGTACTACACGCTGGACGTTCAATCGCAGCTCGCAAACACCGGGCACCCTCTGCGCACATCGCTTTACGCGCAGACGCCGCTGCGTGCCGTGCCGCTCGACCTGAGCCAGGATGCGTCAAAGATGCCCGCTGCGGCGCAGCTCGCCAGCGTCACGCCTCTGGACGTTGTGCTCGCCGTCGGGAAGACGACCAACGGCAGCCTGGTGTTGCGTGTTCAACGGTCGAACTCGACAAACCAGGATGTCGAGGTCGATCTTCCGTGGCGCTTTAACACCAGCGGCCCGCTGCCGAGCATCGTCAGTGCGTTGGAGACGCCGATCGATAGCGCGCCGCCCGTAACGACCTCGAAGGCGTCAACCTTTTTCCGGGCGAACCGCGTGTTGATGACGTTGGAGGTGCCGCTGGAGTAGAGAGTTCCTGGACGATGTTTGACTTATTATGATTCTATATGATTGTTTTCTTGTGCTATTCCATCTCCGTTGCTTTTCCGTATTTTCCCCCGAAATCATTGAGTTGATACACACAGGACGAGTGCCAGAACGAAACCAAATTTGAGGGAGGATGGTGGTAAAGACAAAAGAACGGAGTCACACTTACACCGTGACCGTTACGCGACGTTTTTAGTAACCTGTCAGTCAATCCATCAAAATCTCCCGCTTAGACCAGTGATCCTAAAGTTTAAACCGATGATGCAACGTTCCAGCGCACCAGGTATTTAATACATAGTGAGCATCCGTGGGCTAATCTACGAGCGCGAACGCTCTCAAGGGTGTGGGCCGGAACATCATCTCCTCGAGAGTACAGCCATTATCAACGAATCCAGCTGGCGAATCCGAATCAAGGGACGATGCAAATACCAGGTCCGACTGGGATATCATTCCGCCGTACTTTTGGTTGTTTCCCGAGTAGCCCGTCGTTTCGAACCAGCGATCATATCCCTAAGGCCACATCGTAAGAAATCAAGCCGCGACGTAGAAGGCAGAAGCAAGCTTACCTCTTCTTAATAGCATCACTACGGCCGATCTTACGAGCCGGATTGACGATCTCCGCACGCTTGACCTTGCCCATCTGCCGTCTCTTCAGCTTGGAGGGTTTCGGCAGCTTGAGGATCCACTCCGGCACGGTGGAGCCGGATTGTAGGAGGACGTTGGCAATACTGCGAAGGTTCGGTGATTAGTTTCCGTCTGAGGAGGTAAAGACGACGCACGCTTTGAGGAATGGAGCATCGTCGTCTGTGAAATAGGTTACTGCCTTTCCTTCGCGGCCCGCCCGCCCTGTACGACCGATGCGGTGGACGTAGCTCTGCACGCTGGTTGGGAAATCGTAGTTGATGACCTCGCGGATACCTGCTCCCGCGTCAACGAACGCGCAGAATGACTCTTGGGGTGCAGCCCACCTTTGAAATCCATGCCTCGAGCCATAACTTCAGTGCTGACCATGACCCAACTTTCGCCCCTTCGCATTCGGCTGACAGCATCTTCTCGCTCCTTCTTCGTCATCCCGGCATGCAGGCAATCCACATTGGACACTCCGTTCAGCACGAGCTCCTGCGCAAGGGAGGTGGCTCGCGGTTGTGACGAGGTGAATATAAGAACCGGAGGGTTGTATGGTTGGGCGAGATATGTGAGAAGGCTGGGTAATTTTGATGGATCGTCGGCCACATATGTGAGCGATTGAGATATGAGAGGAAGAGGTGTGTCTCTACAGATAGTTAGCTTGAGGGGGTGGATTTTTCAAAAAGAATTAGGCGCGCACTTGAGTCCAACGACCACGCGGATCGGGTCTTTGAGCATCTGCATAGCCATCTTCTCAGCTCCGGCGGGAAGTGTTGCGCTGAAAACTGCCTTTTGAAGGTTCGGGTGACTGCAGGCGGCCAGAATTTCCTCCACTTGAGGGAAGAATTCAGAGTCCAACATTCGATCCGCTTCGTCAAGGATCAAATGACGCACACTACGGAAATTAGTTCAGCACCATGTATACGCTGAATGACTTACTTGTCTAGCTCAAGACCACCGGACCTGAGGGATGCCACTAGACGCAGAGGTGTGCTTATGATGATATCTGAAGAGATGCAGTTCCTAACGTTGAAAGAGACGAGGTTACTCACCGACTTTATCCCTCGTAGCTTTATCCGCCAATGTACCGGCCGTGGCCTTGCTGAAAAGCACAATCCGCCATTTTCGACCTTGCGCGAGTTTCAGGCACTCGTTGTGAATCTGGTGAGCCAGTTCCCGGGTAGGAGCCACCACAATGGCTCTCACTCCCGCACCTGCGTCGCTGTTTGCACTCGAAGAAGGAGCGCCAAGGGAAGAAATAATGGGGAGGAGGTATGAGAGCGTTTTTCCTGTTCCGGTCGGAGAAATGGCGGCGAGGTCGCGAGACTTGAATCAATGTGAGCACACTAAACCCACAGAAAAAATTCCATGATACCTCTAATAATATGGGTATTCCGTACGACTGGATTCCAGTCGGATGGGTGTATCCGTGGAGAGAAAGATTTGACAATAGGAGGGACGACATTTGATATCGTTCGACCAGTTCAGTAAATGTGTCGGCATGCGCTGGAACATTTGCGCCCTTTGTGACGACGCGCTGCCGCGGTCTGGACGGGGTGTCGTCCACAGCATCGGCCTCCTCTTCTTCGTCCATGTCTTCGTCCTCGTCTTCTACCTCCTCCACCTTGCGCTTTTTCACAGCTGTTGTAGCATCGCCGTCCGCCTTCCGTTTCCCGCCCGCTGCATACTTGAAATAGTCCAGTTCTCCAGGCAATTCGCCGTGCTGAATTTTAACGGCTACAGACTTTAGAGGTTCCTTCTGCAAAGTCGAGACTCATAAGGGCATGGTCCAGGGCAAGCAGACAAGCGTACAGAGAATAACTGAACATCTTTGTTGAATCTTTTCTTGTCGAATTTTGTGCCACCTCGAGAGAGCAACTGAAAAGCTTCCATGTTGCGCAAATAGAAATTTTTGAAGATTAACGCCAAAAAGATGGGCGAGCACGTGGTGTACCGAGATTAGATTAGATCCATCAAACAGTGCAAACCTCTTCATATTGGCTCACAAATCCTCCCTCCTTTCATTGATGGAGAGGCTCTGCTCATACGATCCAGCGTCTCCCCAATTCCTTTCTTCGCGCTCTCTCTGTTGCTCAATCGGCGTTTCTGACATGCATTGGACTGTCAAAAATACTTTTGGACATGTACATTAAAAAAGTATTTGCTATGGGTTCGGAACTTGCGCCATGTCCATGTACTGGACATATACATGCCCACTGACGTCGTCCGTCCATCCCTGTGGCAGGTGCCAACTCACTGCACAGCGGAGCAGCGGGACGACCAGGACGTAGCGCAAGTGGATGGCGAATGCGGGATATCGAACCGCCAACCGAGTCTTCAGACTCTTGATAAGATCATAACCGCTAGCGGGCCCTTGATGCCGCTTTGAAGCTGTGATTTGCAGGATCCAAGCAATCACATTTGTGCCGTCAACCTCGAGGAAGAAGGCGTCGAACAAGGGATTGTTGCGCACGACGGGGACATAGAACATGTTGTCGTTAAGTGCAACATTGGAAATATCGCCATAGCTGAGGATATCCCGGCGCTTCTTCCGCAGCTGGGGTATGGCGAAAGATGATGGAACCGTCGTTGCGCCGAAGGACGGCGCCTTCCTCTGTGACATAAAGCACATCACGGTCGGTGGGCTGGATAGTGCTCGAGTCGGTGTACGTTGTGTTACTGCTCGCAGCCATGGTGCAGAGGGGATAAAAGACAGAGAGATGGGTCATTCCGCTCATGTACCGGACGGCAATGCTCTCAAACACCCAGCCAGCCAAGAAGCTGTTCTCAGCGTTTCCTCGACAAAGCTGGTAGAAACGCAGTGCCTCCTCCTCCTTCAACAGCCGCCATTTGTCGTACACGCACTGGGCGACATGAAGGGACTTGAAGTCCGTCGTAAAGCTGTCTTCATAAAAGCCGTTGACGTGGCCCCATACACATATGAGCTCATGGAAAGTTTCTGCGGAGGAGCCGAGTTGCTTTCTAAAATCCTCGGGTGAGAGTTTGTTCAGTGCTGTGCTGACTTGCTGTATGGTTGAGAGTCCAGTACGTTCAGCAAGGATATCGCGAGGTATCGGACCGCATAGATCTACCAGTTGTTGGAGGTCGTTATAGGTCATAGGGGGCGTCCGAAGTAGGGGTTCAATTTCGGCCCTGTCAATGGTTATCAACAAAGAAAGGTACAACAAAAACCTCAGCCTACCAGCCCATAAGATCCTCGATGTTCCATGGATTTAGGACCAACATGCGAGGCATGATTTGTTTCCGCCACCCATTGTATCTCCCGTCATTGGGTGAGACTGCGTGGATAGGGAAACAACAACGAAGAATTGGATCTGGAGGCTCTTCTCGAGCTCGATCGGAGTCGATTAGGGACCATACAGGTCCACCAGGGGCGGGAATATCGTCTGACTCAAGTTGCGAGAGTTCGGCGCGCCAGATTCCGATATCGCAAAAGAAATACGTTGTCGTCAGGGCCTTTGTGAACAAGACCGGGCGCCGCATCGCCAGCTGGCAAAGCAGGAAGAATAAAAGCGAAACAGTTTTGCCTTGAGACGAATAAGTGCACTTTCTTCAAACAGTCATTGCAACACGCACCACATCCGGGTTGTCCGGTAAGGATGACGCCGTTGGCTTTTTGGTTATCAAACAGTTGTTCTATACGTTTGAAGAGACCTGTAAGCTCCGGTCTAATGTATAGAGCATCGAGAGCCGGTCCCCAAAGGCAGGAACCCGGGGAGAGTTCTTGAGCAGCTGTGGAGTTGCCTAGATGAATGACTTTTGTGTTGATCAGGTCGGAGTTGCCCCAGCACTGCTCGCGGAATTCAACCCAGGAGGGGTCTGTTACCGGCACCCAGGTGTTGGTCTGACAATGTTCAACATACTTACGCTACACCTCAGAGGAAAGGACTCACCAAATACGACATGATCGTTGCTGAGGACAAATACGATTAGGAGGTCAAAGTCATCTTTGTGAGATTCGGAGAAGTTAACATTTTCTCGCCCGCCCACCCGCTGGGTGCGACAGATCTACAGCGATACTCGTTAGCATGGTTTTGTGACGGAAGCCCTGCAAGTGCGATGCCCTCGGATTCCACCGAACCCGAACCCGAGTATAGTAGTCGAATCATGCTGACAGTTGCTAGGAATCTTTTCACGTCGACGCTCCTTTGTCCCGACTGAAGAGCTTGCTGCTGGTCGCTAATTCAGCAAGCGAAGGAGAACCGACTGCCTAAAAGTTCTGTTTTAACGTTCGAACATCAACAGCGGCTTCAAGAGCGCCTGTCCGCAATATTATATGCCTCGGCCGGATCGTTCACAAGCTACATGGTGGGACGGTGAATTCCGAGATCGTAGATATGATTGGGATGCCCTTCTATAATTTCTACGCCCAGCGTGGGGAGGATGTTTCCCTATATGTTTTGTAAGTGCTCGACATGGGTGTGTTGAAATAGCTGACTTCTTCAAAGACACGAACAGACGATTCATTTTGCCAGAAACGAACTCGTAGACCAGTTGGAAACAGCTCCGTAGGAACGAATCCTTCTGTTCTCATAACTTCGACGCTGCCCATGCTTGCACCAACACTCACTTTCTCAGCGAGCTCTCATTGGGAAGTGCAGCGCGTACTAGGTGCGTTTTCCTCTCGAACACGAGCTGCGTTATGAAATCTAAGGCGGCGGCCTTTTGGAACGCCTCTTTTATCAGTCGTGGGTCAAAAAGTTGCAATCATCGCGTATTATTAGACGCGCGCTCTCGGCATTTCCTTCACGGTGCCCCCCCACGAACAAGGTAGCTCAGCCGGCCGCGGCACCCGCGACCGCTCTCGTGAATACTCCGTTGTACAGCGCGTACAAACACCCCGCGGGCTCCACCGCGTTCGAGGATGGTGAATTTGTGGAGCGGGGCCTGCGCACCATTAGTGTTGCCGCGGCTCAAGCCGTCACACCCTGTCACAACTCAACATTTGTGCGTTCATGCGAGTGTAAAGATCCATTCCACCCAGGTCAGTATGGCCAGATATACAAAGAAGTCCTATGCACAATATAACATACTTGGTGTCACATAATATGCCTTGTGGTTCTTTTAAGGAGGCCAATACGGAACGGCTCGGATCACAGCTTGAGCTGTAAGCCGCGACACAAAATGTTCGCTCTTTTGCGTCATAGCGTGCCATACATTATAAGTACCACCCATGTTACCTGGCAAGAAATGAAGCCATGGTTCTTGTAAGCATGCCACATAACATAGACATCCCTCAAAAACTTGTGGGAGCACAGGGGCAGCCGAGCCATGATCGAAGCCGGTCTGTCACGCGAGCCGAGCCGCGGCAACACTAGCGCACCATACAGCCATTTCGCGGTGCTTATTCAAAGTCGATCGTCGTAAAGCTTGCTCGGGTGCGGGCTCGTCTGTTCGTTCTGCGGAATACTCTGTACCGTGACAGCGCCTGCTCTCGCGTTCGAGCTGGGCCTTTTTGCTTGGGCTCGCACTCACTTCTGAGCACATCCCTACACTGCTCTGTGCAAATCTATTGCCTTTCATGCGTCCTCGGGGCCCCATCTCGACAGAGCAAGATTCGTCGTAATATGTAATTTTTTGGAGATTAACACGGCCGAGCACGTGGTTGATTGATGGCATCAAAGAAAGATTAGATTGTGCTCATGACGCATGAGCATGAGGATCCTCAAGTTTAGAGATCCGCTTGGGTTCTGTTTCGCCCTCCATCTTTACCGACCATATCACCAGATACTTTATGCGGCCCGCCGGTCGACCGACTTTCAGCCCATTCGCTGTGCTCTAAATGTACCCGTTCTTACAGTCCTCCTGACACAAGCCTTTGCCACGGATAAATAAGAGGGTGTTCATGATCAACGATGTTGCGTCTTCGTTTCTGCTATGAGGTTCTCCCTTCTAGCCATTCCGGCTATCTCTCTGGTGGCTCAGGCCACTGTCATCGTCCCAGGCGCCACTTGGACTGATACAAGCGGTAACGTTATTCAAGCCCATGGCGGGGGTTCCTGAAAGTATTTACCTCCTTCGATCGCCAACTTGGAAGCTCTAAATTTCTCTAAGGTTGGATCGACCTTTTATTGGTTTGGCGAGGACAAGGCAGCAAATAGCGCTCTGTTTTCGGCCGTTAGTTGTTATTCCAGCACAGATTTGATGTCGTGGACACGGCAGAACAATGCCCTGACGCCCATCGCGGGGACTATGATATCCACTTCGAATATCGTTGAACGACCCAAAGGTGGCGTCTTCCCTCTGTATTACCTCGTTGGTTGTTAATTCTTTCTCCAGTAATTTTCAACAAAGTGGTTCGTATTACTATATCCATCGATCGAGGCAGATCAGTGTTGAATTTCGGTTAGAATTCGGAATATGTGATGTGGTTCCACAGTGACACCTCCAAGTAAGCATATATATTATTTTCATAGTGTGTGTATCTGACGCGTCTGTCCCAGCTATGGTGCCGCTCAGGTCGGTGTCGCGACCGCGAAGAGTCCTTGCGGTCCGTACACCTACAAGGGCAGCTGGAGCCCGCTTGGCGCCGAATCTCGTGACATGGGTCTCTTCCAGGACGGTTTGTACCACGCAGAACCCAAGTTTTACCGCTGATTTATCCGTGTCAGATGACGGTACAAATCCCAAGTTCAGTCGAGGCTACCAAATCTAACCGTAGAAAACAGCCGCTCAAACTGCTTACCTTTTGTACGCATCGGACAACAACCAGAATTTCAAGATTTCCCGCTTGGATGCAAACTATTACAACGTCACTGCCCAGGTAAATGTACTGACTGGTGGGTTAATTTATTCGTTGCTTTAGCCTCTCATTAATCATTCATATACACTAGCCTCCACTCTCGAGGCGCCAGGAATAATTAAACGCAATGGTGTACGTGCAGGAGTAGCCGGTCTAAAAATGCCTGACTGAAAATGATGCACTTTCAGCTCTACTATCTCTTTGCTTCTCACACCAGGTATAGTTCCGTCCCATATTTGATACTCATATTGAATCGTCCGACAGCGGTTGGGACCCAAACCCGAACCGTTGGTTTGTGGCATCAGTCAGTCCTCCAATTCCGAGCGCGGTGGCAATTTTTCATGACGGAACAGAGCATTTCCTCGGCCTTTTCAGCCCAATCCGATATAGCCCCCGAACCAGTCCGAACGTATTTTTCCCAAAACAACTTCGACATGGCCCTCGGAACAAATGGAATCTACATGGGAGACCGATGGAGGCCGACGCTTTTGGGGAGCAGTAGATACATCTGGCTTCCGATGACCTGGGCGTCCGGTTCTCCCCAGCTCGTCTGGGCAGACGTCTGGACTGTGAATATCGCCGCTGGAACCTATACGGTGGCGACCGGCACCTCTTACGAAGCCGAGAATGGTGTGGTCAGTGGAAGCGCAACGATTCCAGCCGACCCTTCGTTCAGCGGAGGCAAAGCCGTCGGATTCCTTGGTCCGTTCTATTCTACGCACCAAACCGCAGCTTCTAACCGATATACTGCAGGCAACGGAGGCAGCGTTACCATCACGGTACAGGGTATAGGAGCGGCGCAGTGGGTTTCGTTGTACTACGCGAACGCCGATAGTACCTGGAGAAACACGACGGTCAGGTATGTGTGCATTAATAGTGTGCTCTGAAAATACCCTAAAATATTGTGTAGCGTAAACGGCGGAGCGAGCGTTCGGGTCGACCAGCCCAATACCGGAGGTATTTATTCTTTCTTAGTAAACAATCCAGATGTTAAATCACACTTTAGGAAGTCATGTTATCCTCTCGGTCCCTGTCAAGCTCAATCTCAAGAGTGGATCGAACACCATAACGTTTGGTGCTGGTCAAACAAACTTCGCAGCCGACCTCGACAAGATCATTGTATACACGGCGTCGTAAATGATGTAGTAACTTGGGTGTAAAGTTGATACACCGATTATTTCGACTCAAGGTGCCGGTGCCCGGAAAGTGCCGGAAGGGTAACAACGTCTGAAATAAACAACCGAAATAAATATTTTCAACTTTCGACACACTTTCGCGTTGCGGATCGATGGACTGGCGCCAAAAGCTGGCCAAAAATGTGTTCCGATGGTCTGACAGAGTGTTATATGTCGACCGTGGCGTCGTCGTAATGAATAAGCCCCCGGGCCTCGTCACTCAACTCGACCCCTCAACAACAGTGTGAAATTTCTTCCAATCTGCCAAACGATGTGCCAATTGTTTTTCTCTTTCGCTAGAACACTGAAGGTGGCAATTTGGCGAAACTTTTAGAGGGTATTCAGTCTGTGTCCCTTAAGCAGAACAACGATTAAAAACAGCTACAGACCTGAAGCAAGGCCTAGATTTGCCCAATCCTCCGTATCGAATTCACCGCCTGGATAAGGTTGCTCCTCTCCAAAGAAATTCAATGTATGTTCTTAACGTGAATATAGGGCACCACCGGATGCCTGGTTCTGGCCCGGTCACTCAATATAGCCCACGATATATCAGCGCAGTTCAAAACGAGAACTATTGATAAATCATATCTCGCTCTGGTACGCGGGGGAGAGAGTCTTTTCCCCAGCCGAAGGGTCAAATTCGGACATTTTTGCAATTTCCGAACGGCAGGGCCTCACTTGCGCCTGAAGGCGACCGAGACACAGAAGAACGGAAGGAGTCCAAGACCGATTGGGAACTGGTAGCATCTTCTGTGAGTTTTGTTTCTCATTCACTCAACTTCATGCAAAGCCTGAAGCTAAAGATCTCACTAAGCCTCATCTACCTTTATCTCTCCTTCGATTAAAACTGTTGACTGGTCACAAACACCAACTCCGAGTTCATCTGGCTCAGGTTCTGAAAAGTCAGTCTTGTTTTCCTAATCTGCACTTCCGTTTCGACGGTTATATTATTTAGCTCCGATCCTGGGAGACACTCTGCATTCCCAAAGTCAGCCGACCGAGGAAATCAGAAATACGTTCCAGCTGCAGGACGATCGAATATTTTTGCACGCGTCTCAAATATCATTTTTTGTACGAGACACGCAGCTTAGATGCATGCACAGAGTTTTCACGTTTGTTCTGCAGAGATATAGACCTGCGGGGGGTAAAAAACGTTTCAAGCTACGCTTGTTCGCTCCTTTACCGCAGGACTTTGTTCAAATATGTTCCGAGGCTGGAATTTCGATCGGTGATGACGAGCGACTAGGTGGCTTGTTCAAGAGTGATAGTGGTAGAGAACAGGACTATCATCCTGTCACCGATGGCGAGATACCCGATGTCAATGGGTGCTGGATACCTCAGCGTAAGTAATACAAGGAATTTAACTGCAAATGTCCCCACAATCTAGATAAATAATTTACATTGTCTATAGGTTAAACCGGTCCGCCTCCTTCACTTCGCGCCATGCGTTTCCTGCTGTGATTTGATCTCTTGCTGGGTTTTGATCCAGCTCCCAATTCCGACAGCTATTGCTCCGACTGCGTGCGCTGTTGAAGACGCCAACAATGCTCCTCCGGCGCCAGCAGTGATAATAGGTAGTGAAGGGATCGTGCCGGCAACGATGAGTACTGCGCTCAAGGTGCTCATTACGCGGGGATGCTCGTTGTGAAGGAAATCCAGTGCAGTTGCAGCATTCAAAAGCCATGCAGGTGCGCGAGCATTAGAGACTCCTATAATAAATGTGAAAAATCAGCGATTAATGATATTAAAGTCGCGGACCACTACCATCTGGCAAGGGCGGTAGAGCCTTAGAAGAACCCTCGCTACTTAGCACGACAGTCCCTTCTGATTTCGCTTTTCGGGGTATAGGACGCTGAACGGCATCGTCCAGTACAGCGATATCCTTCGAATTCTTCCTGACTGGCCAGAACGGGTTGGTTGCTGCACGACCGACGACTGGCCGCTCCATATCAGAAGCGGGTTCCTTGGAGAAGAATCGAGTCATTGTGCTGGAGCGGCTCAGGCTTGGGGGAGGTTCGTCGCAAATGACTGCCCAGGATTCCTCCTCAACCGGTTTAGGCTCCGTTTTCTTGGGCATCCACCAGAAAGGTCCTGACGGTACCTTCACCGTCTCCGTTTCGCTTGTCATGAGAGAGATGAATATCATAGCGTATTCAAATAACCAGAACTGACCTCGTATCGATGTCCCCTGCACAAGTCGTAAATCAAGTAAACGGAACGCTGTTCGGAAGTCCAGCACTTACAAGACATATTTCTCATAGCGACCTTGAATTTCTTCCAGTTCCACAGATAATGGCCCCCATGAACTTGCGCCATGACTTTCTTCAGCTCAGTCAGTCTGGAACGAACATAAAACCCCGCGACTCCAAACGTGGAAAAATCATTTACCTGGCTTTCGCCTTGTCACCCATGAAATGCTGAGCGCAGCTAAAAATGTGGGATGAGGGGTCATTGCATTCGAGTAGACTCGAGACGCACGTATGCCAATATTCTTTTGGGACGTTCTGTTTGATACATCCACTCTTGATCTCATCGAGCCAGTCGTCAACCGGCGGGTCCTTCTTTGGGTCACCCAGAAAGGTTGGACCAGTCCAAGCTGCGTAAACAGGTTCGAGGTCGAAAGGCTTGATTTTGAACGCGTCAAGCATTGAGGAGAGTAACGGTGCACAGTGATTGAAGGTGGACCCTTATAAATGTAGGTAGAATAAGTCCTCGTGTTGTTTCTTTACCGCGGTTAACACGTTGCTGTCGCAAGAACCCTCTCGTGTATAACACATGGAGCTCAACTACGCCGCCGAGTGCGAAAGTAACGGCTGCTGGCGCAGTAACTCCACAATGAGATCCGGAACCATGCACAGGAAACCGCCAGTATCCTAACCCTTGCCTGCGTTTGATCCAGGAGTATGGAACCGGAGTATTATTAAGGAAAACACTATAACCCCCAAACAGAATAGACCTTGATATGCTACATAATACATCTACCGGGTATAGCATGCGTGTACAACATAACCAAGTATCATGCTAGCCGTGCGGAATAAATACATACATAGCAGGATATAAAAAGTTGAACGAAATTCAAGCGGGTGGTGCTCCAAACATGGATAGCAGCGAAAGAAGGTCGCCTGTTCCATAGAACGTACTCAATATGAGAATATTTCGAGAGAAATCGAAAATACCGACTTTTTCGCAAAGGTTTACTGAAGAATGCATTCATTCCTGCACTGAGACAGAGTTGCTTTGTGGACTCTTGACAGTCTGCGCTGAGAGCGATAACTAGAATGATATGAGCGAGAGCAGAACCATCGGCCCGCCTACTCACTAGGAAGTGAAACGGCCGCCTTTCGCTTTTCCTCTAAATGTCTCAGGCGTTTGGCAGCCTCCACTCCATCACATACCGGCATGTCTTGAAAGTTTTTTCATGAGAAGCGCCAACCAAACGGGAGACCCAATAAAGGACGTACGGTGATCAAATAGAGCGACACTGAAGTAGCCTGGCTCGTGTTTTTGCCATTCTAGTGTAATATTAAAGGACTGTTCCAGCAGACTACAAGTAATAAAAACGTACCAGCGAGTGCTTCATTGCCGTCGGAAGTTGCTATCACATTCAAATCGTATTTCTGAAGCTGCTTGACCAGAAGATTCTGGGCAATGAGATTATCTAATTTGAAGGATCGTGAGTGAGCACGAAAAATCCGATGTATCACACACGAACCTTCTGCGACCAAGACGTTGCCAAAAAGGGTTCGTTTAGCGGCAGAGAGGCTCTCTATTGCCCTAGCGATATGGGAAAACTGAGTTGACGGCATCGCATTTGGTAGATCCTTCAGTCCAGCAAGAGTCTGTAGTATACGAGCTTGTCGTGGAGGCTTCGTCATTTTAACAACGCCGGGAGTGTTGCTGCTGAAAATGGAATGACTTGAGCGATTCATCGTTGGCGTGTACATGTGAATGATCTTCGTCTCCTGGAGCGCGGTCACACCCAGAGATCGAAGGAATGTGGCGATCTCATCTGCGTGAGTTTCGGATTGATCATCCAGGATCACGAAATCTAGAGGAGCATGAGAGCCTCCAAATTCACGTAAACGAGCTTCTGCATCTGGTAACGTGGTGACCAGAGTGACATGAAAACCGTCGAACATCGTTTTCAGGAAATCCAATGTAAGAGGAGATGCCGAGCAAACGAGGATTTCCAACGGCCGCGGATGCATCAAAACGGACTTGACCTTTGCGAGATCTGAACCGTACTGCGTAGAGCATCGAATCATGAATATCGAACACAAGTACAAGAAGGCGTAATACCTTTCGGGATTCATCGGCGTCGTAAATCTTGACAGGAATGGTGAACCAGAATGTCGAACCGACATTCAGTTCAGATTGCACACCGATCGCACCGCCCATGAGCTTCACTATTTGCCGGGAAATCGAGAGGCCTAAACCGGTCCCTCCGAATCGACGAGTGGAGGAGTTGTCGGCCTGTTGGAAAGGGACGAAGAGAAGCTCGACATCGCTGGACGAAAGACCAATGCCGGTATCCCTAATTTCGTGTAAAAACAAGTTTGAAAGATCACAAAAGAATTGCTTTACTGGATGGCAAACTTCAAACGGCATTCCTCGGCAGAAATGGTAGCATCCACTGTGCATAAGACTCGAACCGAACCACTGGCGGTGAATTTGACTGCATTCCCAATCAGGTTCATCAGAACTGCGAAATAAATGAGTTTTGTTTGAGCAAGAAATAAGGGCCTCTACCTTGCCGAATGCGTGCATAATCCGAGTACACCCCTTGATTGATCTTCAGTAAAGCCACAAGAGAAATTTTGTGTAGACGTACAGGTGGGGACATTGGCCTCTATATTGAAGGTCAGATCTAGTTTTTGGGCTGCCATTGGGAGCAGCAATTCCATGCAATCCTGTGGTTTGAGGGATTAAGTGAACGATTCCTGTGGAAACAACCACTGCGTACGGCAATAATACTCTATAGATGGACCTGTAAGAAAGCGACAGAAGAGATGGGAATAAGCACACCTCAACCAGAAATCCCGATGGTTCCAACTTCACAGCTAAGAGACTTCAACGCTTATTCGAGTGGCTGTGCCATTTTTACTCACCCGAAGCCTCAAGTTTGCTGTAATCCAAGATTGAATCGATGATCTTGAAACATGTCAGCATAGAACCGGGCCACACGCAATAAGCTTACCCTCAGTAACAGCTCACACGACTGTTTAGCAGTTTGGACTATTAATAGGTTAGAAGATGAAGGCAAATAGGACCAAACATAATCGCACCAATCTCGCCTTGACCAGGATCTAGCTCTGTGCCGCTTAGCAGGTCCAGGAGTCCGTAAAATGAGCTGAAAGGAGTTCGCAATTCGTGGCTCATTGATGCCAAGAAGTTTCTGTGATCCAAATTGGATTCCGAGGAGCGCACGTCAAAGAGAAAGACTCTTACCCTTTTATCTGGAGAATCAATTAGCAGAGAATTTAGACATGGATCCTTCCACTTACCTTCGTTGCTGTCAAAGCATCCTCTCGACTCTTGCGAGCCGCTTCCAGAGCATCGCGCTGTGCAGCAATCATCTTCAGATTCTCTCGCGTTCCTGCCTGAACCGAGCGGAAAAGAAGGGCGTTGGCGACACTAATACTAGCCTGTTGACAGAGTAGGGTCAACATGGTGACAATATTTTGCGAAAACTCGTATTTGGAGGCGAAATAGACAGCTCCAAAAGTTTGGCCACGGTTACTCCGAATGGGTAAACAGATGATAGACCGGTGGACTGATTGGGCAGCTTCCGCAGAGAACTTGGGATCAAGAGAGGCGTCGTCGCAATAGAAAGGCTCTTTCGTGTTGAGAGCTGAAGAGAAAGAAGAGAAAATATTAGCGGCTCAGAGAATGTCGCGAGTATACTAACTCTGCTCAATAATCGCCTTTTGCAACGGGTCCGATATAGTCCTGACCGACCTCGGGTTCCTTCGCGAACAATTATTTCACGAAACATGCAATTAAAAAAAACTAAAGAAACGCACTCGTAGACTTGACAAGATTCCGGTGGGATCAGGCTTGTCGCCAAAGTATAGTCCCCAGCTTCACGGGCAATTACCACTTTATTTGAGCAATCAGCAATATGACCACCTCAACGTATGAAGTTCCTACCACAAGTATTTTGCGAGCCAGATATATCTGGATCTGGAATAAGACGGGTATAAAGAGGGAGAAATCTAAGCGCTTGCCAGTGGAAATTTCTGTTAGGCGTTGAAGAGCTGGAGGATGTTCAAAAATGCAAATCAAGAGCATGATGAGATGTTACCAGAAGACAGATTAATGTCGCTGGATATGTCCTGGCTCGACTTCAGGATCGCCCACAAGTCATCGGCACTGAGGTTCGATTGTTGACGCTCGGTGATATCGGCCGAAGACGATGTATAATCCTGGAGGCCCAATGCCATACTGTCCGTTTGCACTGCTGCATCGCAAAAGAAGATTGCCCGCGTTGGAGGACTCTGGGAGTCTGACCCAAGCAGGGAATTCAGGTGGTTTCTAATTCCCGGTAAGAAAAAGGGTACGAGCACATGCGGGAATACTTGCACTATCCCTTTAGCTCCCCATTGCGAATGACGAGATATCCCTCGTCTTTGCAATTCATTACCTAGTCCGTCGACACCTTGCCTTACAAAGTGTGAACCTTGCTTTTGGCAATAGTCAAAATCTTTACTCTGCAGTAGATTACATAAGCTCACCAAGAAAAGAGCCCACCCCTCTTCGTTGATCCAATCGTTGCTCACAGCCAGTCTATGAGAAGTTATAAAATGAGCTCGTCGTGAAAGGACTGGGTATGAACCTGACAGCGGCGTCATATAGTTTGAACGCATCCGAATTATCTGTCAAAGACGCTAGTTCTGCATCTACCAGCGCGACCCATGTACTGGTGTTGACGGGGCTCGGGGAGCGCCATCTGGGTAAATGTAAGTTGCGTCCCAAAGATAAAAGAGATCGTCTGCACCTGGAAATGTATTTTTGGTTGAGGCGGACCTGTTCTAAATACCGACGACGAACATCATCCGATGGGTTGCCAGCCCGAAGGCAGCCAATCAAGGCCAGACTGTGGAAAAAAAGTCCGTAGCGAACATGTCTATGGCTGAATAGATGCGCGATGAGTATATAAACAGACATTATTTTTGCCCAATGACCCACTTCGGATGCTTGTCCCTTGTTGCATACAAATCGAAGCCAAGCATTGCCGCATCGGAGGCATAACCGAGGCAAAAGAGGCCCACCAGCTTAAAATCAATCATTATGCAAATATTAGTTGCTCTAGGACAAGTCTTACCTTCATTGAATCATACCTGAAAGAACATCAGTCGCAAGGACAACAGGCAACGCAGCATATTTACCAGTTCATTGCCAAAGGCACGTTTCCGGATGTTTCATGGATATGGCGCTGATAATCGTTTTCCGTGAAGCTTTCTGTGTCAAATGCTGTGGCAGCAGAATCTGCAATCGTGAATCCTCCCAGTGCACGCACACAATTCAGATTAGCTAATGAGATTTGTCAGCAGAAAAGGTTAGGGTTAAGAGTGCTACATACCTTGAGCTAAAACAGGAGCGGGACCCTTTGGAGCCCACTGGCTGACATCAGTGAGACACTACATCGGCGATAAATTATGGGTAGCAAGAGACATGGTGGCGAAACATACCTCTTCCGCAGCTATTACCAGTTCAGTCACTAGGCATTGAATATGTATTAGTCTTCAAGGTTGCAAAGAAGGATAGACACTCACAGTGCTCGCATACAAAGAGCCGCGTGAGAACCAAATGAATGCTAGCGAAACTGGTGTAGACCCTGATTTACGAGAAATAAATGAAAGATCAGAATAGCTTGGATCAAGTGCCTTTACCTATCTCCAGCGCTATGTCCATACTGCATAGCCATCTGCATGCGGTCCAAGTTGGCACGGATATGGATATTGTCGTATCCAGAAACCATGGCGGAGTATAATACATGTGCCCGGCTGTGAACATCAGATACAGGTCTTGGGCGTCAGTGGAAAGATTACCATTTGTCGCCGCTACCACCATGACGATCGGCGATTTTCAGGGCAACTTGAGCGAGATCTACAGAAAGCCGATAGAGGTCCTTTCTCTCTGCAGCAGCTAGAGAGTTTGTAAAGCGGTGAGATAGAGTCGCCCACTGATAAAGAGACGTACCCCGAGAGCCCAGAAGAAGCCGATGGCAGTCCCCGGTGACATTCCTGACCTGTTAATGATAATGAGCATAAGGGACGATAATGTTCGAGGTTAGTGGATTACCGCAATGCTAGCCGAATGGTCTACAAACAATCAGCCGCAAGGATTGCTAATAGATATTCGAGGACTGACTGTGCATCCAATGACTTCGATGGCAAATGTTGATGGACTCCAGTAAGCATTTATACCTAGGGGGCCAATGAGTCAGAAATCTAAAAGGTACTTTCGTTCTTGGAACTGCAAACCTGCGTCGTTGAGCAAGGCTACGGCAAGCTCAGTACGAGGGTCCGTCGTTCGCGGTGTCGCAAGAATCTCATCAAACCCGACCGCAAGAATCTCATTGTGCACCTGGTCGAACAACCGGTCGGCCTCTCGTCGGTTGGGTGAGGTATTGATCTCAACACCCAGAATCTTCAGAGCCAGAAGGGTATCATCAAGCGCTTCCGCGAATCTGTTACATAACCACTTGTTGCGCGAACGCTGCCATCTAGCTTCACCATTAAATGGTTGATTTTCAAAGACCTCGGGCACTCACAGCAGAGAGCCTTTGTCTTCGGGTGCCTCAGCATGGTCTAAGCACTCTTGTATGATTCTCTCTGATTGTTCATAGTCCCCTATATGTTGGTCAATAACAGTATCGGCCGATAAACCCGATATTTACCTTCCCACGAGGTCAAAGCAGCAAGCCGTCGCAAAAGATTGAGCGTTCGACGCGGTTTAGGAGCCCAGGGATTCTTGCGCAAGAGGGTCCGGGCATTGATGAACGACCGCATTGCCAGCTACGCGAATCGGGTGTTACAACTCAAGTTCCAGCCTTCGGTCAAGCCTCACCTCATGTGCCCCACGCGCCCAGGCAGATTCGCCTGCATCGATTAAAACATCGAGCAGTTCGTCGTGCTTTGGATGGTCGCGCAAGAAAGGGAGACAACTTGTGAAAAATTAGGACACGAGGCGTCTTAAATTTGTGGCACTCAAAACTTACCGTGTTGCGTATTCCGCGATTCGATATACATCGACGGGGATTTCATTCATCATCATGCCGATAATCTTGGGACAGTCAGAATAGCTTTAAGAAGAATCGTAAGGCGCTTTACCCTGAAAGACATTTTGGCGACGACGTCCTCGGAGAGAGAGGCAATCTCCGCTTGTGCGGCTTGTCTGTACCGATCATGGGCAAAGCTGCACATATCGCGTGCACGCTGAATGATCCAACCCTCGTCAATGGCCCGTTGAAGGCCGCGCATGGAGGCAGAGGCATTGCCCATAGGCACAGTTTCGGGTACGTTCGACACTGCTCGGGCAATACTCCACCGTTCCTCACCTTCCTCCTCGGATCCGGAGCTTCCGCTGTTGGCATCCTCGCCGTCAATGAGTTGCGCGATTTCTGTGAGGTTGAATCTATATGCGAATTGGTTTAACTGAGGAACTGAGCAAGGCAGCGGGGAAACCTAGCACGTTTCACCGAACATCGCCGCCCATCTCAGGTACTTCCTCGCCTCGTCGGGGAGCTCTCTCAAGTTGGAAAGAAGAAACGATAGATCCGTTGGGTCAGATATTTTTTTGCTCCCTAGGCTCTCCTCGGCAGCAAGGACATCAAAGCTAATTGCAAGCCCATTAGAACGCACTTTTTTGAAACAGAATCGTACGTACTCCCAGTTGTTGTGATCCCAATTAAATTTGATCTACCAAAAATCATTACACATTGAATAAAGTCGAGCAAAACTTTTGAAGCGTACATGGTGTTGTCGCTGCAGAGTCTGCAGAATATTGCGCGCCGAGAAAGCGTTGCCGGAAGACGCGTCAAATATGACGCGGGACAGTGGAAGACAATCCTCCTTCGACCGATGGAGCGATTTCGATACCATCGAGCCGATAGCAGAGTATGGCAAGGACTCGAGATTGATCCAAGTGGGGCGGGACCTTCCGGTGAACATCGCCCGGACTCGTTCGACTACTTCCCTATTAACATGCTGCGTTAGTTGTGTCGGAGGATCGTGGAATAGAGTTGAGACTGACGAGTCGCCTGAACGTAAGGTCGCGAAGATGAGCTGCGGATCTGTCAGTCATTTATTAGAACCTAAACTGCCGAAGTATCCTACCATGCGGCACTTGGAGTTGATCAGCGTAGCTACGAGGTCCAGAGTGCTACAGTAAAAGACACGTAAAAAAAAAAGCAACGGTTATGATTATAATGGGACTGACGATTCGTCTGCCTCGTGTAGATCGTCGAGGAAGAGTGCGAACAACCTTGTTTCCGCGATGACGGAAAACACGCTCTGAACCAGCGTCTGGAACCGCGCGCGCAGCTCCCGCGAACTCAGATGTTCTTTCGGCGTCGCGAGCTCAATGTCGAACAGCGCTAGGACATCCTTGAGCTCCGGCGTCCCATGATAAAGCAGAGGCACGTTCTGCAGTTGCGGTCCTAGTCGCTCCTTCAGCGCGGTTACGAAGCGCTGCAGGTCTGTATGGAAGACCATGAGTTGTCGGAGGACCGCTGCAAGGCAGCTGAGCTAGACCGCGAAATGAGATTGAACGTGCAAGAGCCCAGAATGAAATAGCGCACCAGTGTCGAAAGGGACCGGAAGAATCTGTGTTGAGAAACTTAGCGTGGCCCATAGTCCATGTGCTCGCCATTTTGCTTGGTTCGCCAGGATAATTGAGCTCTTGCCCACACTGCGAAAGGGTCAGTTAGCACCAAAAAAAGTGTGGTGGAGCGATACTCACCCAGGAGGGCCGACTACGACCACGACGTGTGTTCGGGAGCGCGAGACTTGGTGTTCAAGGCCGCTCTCCGCAACGTGTCAGTTGTAGCGAGTGATGAGCCAGAGTTGGATGACGGCCCAAGTATACTGGGCAGGCTAATAACATCTTCCATCGGCGAGTCACTCCGAGTTGATGAGTGCGGCGAATCTGCCATCTCGTCCCCGACTTCACCACTCGACGCCGTCAACTTGAATCCATTAGACGCAGAGATGTCGGAGGAGAAGCTAGCCGAGCAGTTTCGTACTATTAAAAGGAACACTGAATGAGCCACGACTCGAACGATCAAAGTACGAGGAGCAACGTACTGACGTTTCGGACGATCTCGAGCTCTTTCTCTCGTCCAAACTTGAGGATTTCTAAGTAAATGAGGCAAGGGGAAACATTGGCACTCCTTACCAGAGTTAGTGGAATCGTAAAGTCCTGGATCATCGTTAGTCCAGAAATGAGGATGCATGGAATGGGCCTACCATAAACCTGTCTTGGGTTGTGATCTCAAAGGGTGGAATGAGCTAAGGGAGGATGGATTTGCATGTAAGAAACGAAAAAGAAAGGCAGAGGCTGACTTCGGACGACTCTTCCGAGGTCGAAGATACGGTGACGAGTAGCCGCCGCTGGCATTCCAGTAGATCTGCCTTCAGCCCCGCGCGCTCTGGTATCGCATGTCGGGGCTCTTTACAAGCAGCTACAAGAATGATAAACGGGGGCTGAGCGTCAGGACGGCGGAACTCACTTTATCAATTATGGAGGCCAAAACCTTATTTTACACTCTAATTCAACGACGCGATACTCGATAAAAGCGGCGACGCACCTGCGGTACATCGCGGCGGACCTCATGCACGGGCATCGGGCGTTTCTGAACGATGGAGTGCAGGAGCTCAAGCGGGCCGCCCTCAAAAGGCATTTGCCCACGGCCCACAAGGAGCGTCCAGAATAGGATACCGAGAGAGTAGAGGTCGGTGCGGTGGTCCTGCGTCATCGTCTCGATGCTACCAGTCTGCTCGGGAGCCAGGTAACAGAGGGCCTCCTTGACTTTGACCTTTTCGAGCTCGTCAAAGGCGCGGAGCACAAGAGAAGATGGGGAGCCAAAGCTCTCGAGGGAGACGGCGCGGTTGCCAAAGTGCACAAAACGCACGAGACCAGAGTGGGAGTTGAGATGGAAGGCATTGGCACGAACTGCGCCGGTCAGAAAGTGTAAAATAAGTTTTTAAGGACATACCTTCACGATGCACAACGCCGGATCTAAAATTAGCGTTAGAAATGGTGTGGAGTACTCGACACGACGCACCTATGCATAGATTCTAAGCAATGTGTGGCTTGAATGGCGAATCTAGACAAAATTAGCGTAGTCAACAGTGAATTGCGCGTACCCACTCCAGAAATGACGCAAGGTCCATAATATCAAAGCCTCCGACCCCGTCGAGTAAGTCCGGCTCCTCGATTTCCATCATATATGCATCGCCATGGGAAGACGATGGACGGGCGCGCGACAAGTCGGGAAGGAGAAGGTCGTTTATCTTGCTGGGCGGAAGGTATCGACCGAGGAGATTTAGCCCAGGATGGCCGAGCAAGAGAACTACAACATCCCCACTGTCTCTCGGAATATTGAAAAACTCGAGTATGCGCAGAGCATGGCGGGATCCGTCCGACGTAGTGACGAGGCGTCCAAGGCTAACCAAATATTGAGGAGGTATAAGCGAATGAATGCACAGAAACGCACATATGCGCCTCGCGTTCAAGACACATGGAGCCATTGGACTGAGTCGGGGCAATCTTGGCAAGGACATTGGATTCGTCCTTGAGACTGCTTCCCTCCGCCAGGAGGGTCATACTGCCAGTATCGTGCCATGGCCGAGCCTCGAAGACTGTGAGATATTCATGCGCGCTGCAGAGACGCGGCGCGTACCTTCTCAAATGTGTAGCCTGGAACAGAAAGGATTCCGTCGCGGAAGTAAAGGGTCGCAAGAGGCCCAATCTTGCGCCTCATTCGATTTGAGGTGTCCCAAGTTCAACTTAGTGTCGATCGGCTTTATAAAACTTTGCATCACGCATGACGACGATTCAAACGAATATCACACCAAACAAGAGCAGGGAAAATCCAGTCAAATGGGGCTAATGTACGATACAGAATTCAAAAGAAAACAGAATATTCGGAGTAGGTATGTGGTAATACATTAAGAGGTCACTAACGCAAAATAAGTACACAACGACAATAGAGCAGAGGGAAAACGTACTGTAGCTCGCGGGATCAATGTGGTCGGGCAGCTCAGGTACAGCCACCGTGAACCGCGACTGGATCGTCGCCATCACTTGCTGGTCGTTGTCCGAGGCGACGAATGTCACCGCAAGGCCCTTGGTTCCGAACCGACCCGCACGACTGTGTCGTCATCAGTATGGTCCCTTGGGAAATCACCAAAGTCACTCACCCGACACGGTGAAGGTAGCTGTCAGCATCAGGCGGGCAGTCGTAATTTATAACGATATTGACCCGCTCGACGTCGATACCACGTCCGAAAATGTCAGTGGCGACGAGGATACGCTTCTCGAACGCCTTGAACGCAGTATACCGGCTGATACTATAAGACAAGTAAATAAATGCGTTATAACAGCAACGAGGTACATACCGCTCCTCCTGTGCAAGCCCGGAATGAATACTGATACTCGGGAAGTTGCACGAAACCAGAAGCTTGTCCAGCTCGTTCGCCCGAGCTACAGACTTCACAAAGATGACAACCTATCACCAGGTTATTTTCGTGACCTTGGAACCAAGTTGAACAGTACTCACCTGGTTGAACTCTAATGAATCCAACAGCTCGTTCAACTTCCGGTTCTTTCCAATTTCCTCCAGCTTCACGTAGTGTTGCTGCAGACCGTGAAGGGTCAACTTCGTCTCGTCGTCCACGAAGATTTCAAGGGGCTGATAAACCATCAGGCGAGACTCGATACAGACCCATGAAACGACATACGTTGGCCATGAACTTCTTGCACGTCCCTCGGATTTCCTTTGCCAACGTGGCGCTGAACATCATGACTTGCTTGTGGTGAGGTGTGGCCCGGAAGATTTCTTGAACATCGCGGCGCATGTCTAGTGGACGGTGTTCGCAATTAGATGAGATGGTTGACATGAGGCGGCAACGAGAAAATAGAAGAACCAGGAGCACCACAACAGTGAAATAGAAAGTGGAACGAATGTCGGAATCCTCGGTGGCCGCTTTGGATGTGCGTGTCCTCGAGTGGTTCTTCGATCGTGCCGATTCTCGTCGTCCTGTCGCGACATCCAACAACAACTACGAATGTATGCCCCTCTAACCCGCACCCCGACCGCCCTCCAAATCGAAGGAACGCCAGCGAGCATGCTCAGCGCAGCGAGAATGTGCGAAACGGACGATTTGACCAGATGGCCGACGAAGCGACGAATACAAAGAGGATGATGGGATGATGTGGTCGCATGACTAACCAAGCTGTTCCAGCATTTTGTCGCACTCGTCCAGTACGAAGTGCTTCACGTTTTTGGCGTCCAGGACTTTATCTCTCGCAAGGGCGTTCAACCGGCCAGGGGTGGCGACGACGATGTGGGGGCATTTGGTCTTGTCTCGCAAAGTCTCCGAGTCTTTGGCTACCGGGGGTACCGCCGTAGAATGTGCTGACACGAACATCCGGCATGTACTTGGCGAAACGGGTGTATTCGTTTTTAATTTGGAAGGCGAGTTCGCGAGTGTGACAGAGGACGAGGACCGAAACCTCGCCATTGACGGGCTCCAGCTGCTGGAGAGTGGCGAGGACGAAGACCGCAGTTTTACCGTGCCCAGATTTCGCCTGGCACAAGACGTCCATCCCGAGGACGGCCTGGGGAATACACTCTTGCTGCACTAAGGGACATCGAAACATTAGTTGCAAGCTCTTGTTGGGCTTGAAAAGGGTACACACCTTCGGAGGGGTGCTCAAAACCGAGATCACTGATAGCCCGCAGAAGCTCAGGTTTAAGCAGGAAGTCCCTGAAAAACGAGAGAAAATCAGCCTCCCACTTCCAACGTAACGGCGATGCAAGAACATACCGGAATCCGGTGGAATGAATTCCTGAAAAGTTTTTCTTCTCCTTTTCGTCGTCACCAGCAGTGGCACCGTTGGTCGCCGGGGCGGACGAGCCGTTGGGGACGACGTCGTGCTCGTCCTCGTAGTCGATCAGGTCCTCATTGTCGTGCGAGCTCATTTTGGTAAAGAAAGAAGAGGAAAGCGGAGGTTAAGACGATGGAGGTAGAGGACAAACAAGAGTCAGTGCGGATGCGAAGATTCCCACGATCAGACGCACGGACCATCAAAACATACACAGCTTACAGCCTCGTACAGCCTCATATCGTACACAAATCGTACTACACCAATTCCTTAGCCCTTTGGATGAGCCTCTTTGCGACCGCGTCGTGTTTACCACCCAAAAATTCATACGCTTTCTCCAGCAAATCGTCCAACAGCTCCTTCTGTGCTGAATCCGGAAGATGTTTACCCATGAATGCGATGGACACAGCTGTCGCCCACACTGCTGTATCGACTTGAAGCACAGCAGCCTCATTGAATATGTCCTCGCCGACCACGTTCCGAATCGAGTCGTCGAAAGAGCCGTCGAATAATTGCAATGCGGCTAGTCGGATGACCTCTCCATGTACAGGCGGCGGGGCCGCGCGAGGCTCCGGAGCGGCCATTCTCATACGGGTCCTACGCTCAACGCGTATCGGATCCGGGGCGAAACGCAGAGGCTCCAGCTTCGGTGACGGACTACGCTGCATCCGGGCGTCTTCCTCAGACACTGGAGGAGGGGCATCACTCCAGTCGCTCCAGTCGGAATCCGATGACCCGTCGAGCGAACTGAGCGTCGAGAACGTGGTCGCGCTAGCATACCCCTCGTCAGGTCCGTCGCGATCATCATCCACGCTGTCGTGCCATGCTCCTGGAAGGTCTGGCTCAGGTTCAGTCGGGCCTACAGTTGGCGACGTGTTGAAGAGACTGCTTAGAAAGCGGCCTCCAAGGTTTAACAAGCCTTGTAGACCGCTCGCAGGCGACCCGTTATTCAGCGACTCTTGGCCTGCATCAGTCGTCGAAGACTGTGCCCGGCGACGAGTTCGCCTTGCATCGGCTCCAGAGTCTACAGCAACGAACGAGGTATGCCGGCTCGCGACTTGATACCGCTCCCCGAGACGTACGATCGACGCCTTCCGAATCTCGTCCTCTGATGCATCGCCCACTGAAAGCGCGAGGGGTTGTGTTCTTTCTTGTTGGTCTTGAATCAGCCGCCATGCTGCGAGCGTATGCACCAGCGGCAGCCCGGGCTCCGAGTCAGTGAGCTGGATACCCCGAATGGGGACCGTCAGCTCAAACGAAGGCCCGCCCCCGTCAAGCTGTCCATGCAACGTGACCTCCTTCGGGACCATCGTCTTCCTAAGAGTAAGAATGGCATAGACATTCATCCTTGTTCCAGCATGAATATCCGATATCACTGCTGGGGACTGCTGGATCACTGGCGCCGGCTGCAGACGCACTCTTTGAGAGGTCGTTGGAGTCGAAAAGTTCACAGTTGGCGAGCGCAGACTGAAGTTTTCATCCGGTATACCCCAGTCGATGGAGACATTTTCGACAAAAGGTGTCCGTCCCGCACGGAAAAGACGAGCACATTTGCCTAGGATACTCTCGGTGTGGACAGCAAAAAGGCACACTCCGTTCCCAGCCCGGGCTATGCCTTCACACATGGCGCTCGACACTCCATCGCCGATTCCGAGACAAAAAACGCGAAGATGGCAGTGAGGTCCTGCCGTGTGCGAGTTGCGAACAGCGGTCTTAATGTCAGAGATTGTACCGTCATGATCAGTGACCTATGATCAATGAATACGCAGTTGGAATTAAGGGTGGAAACTGCACTGACGTCTCCATCTGTTAACACGAACACTGCGGTGGAGCCGGCGGGGTTACGAGATCTGAAAACCGCGTCCATTGCACCTCGAATCTCTGTGCCGCCATAATCTGCGGACATGGATGCAACATGAGATGTCTGCGTAGCAATTCATGTAACATGTGGAGGATAGCAATTTTTTATCAACTCACTGCAGCCGCTAGCGAGCCCTGGTTGTAGACCGCGCTGTGGGACCATAAACTGCTATGGTGCGAGCCAAAACTGAAGATGTTGAATTTCGATTCGCTACTTGGTAGCATTCGAAGCAGTAGTCCCAAAGTACTAAAATAATGGTCATTGACTGTTTCAAAACATCGAGTGTGTCTACAAACCGCTTGGCAGTTTCAATGCGTGCACCAGACATACTTCCACTGCGATCAACTAAGAATATGTATTCTTGGCCTTTGACGGGAGGCAGTTGAAAATTCGGGACAATCGTGAATTGGATAGCGACAGTGTCCGAGCGCCTGCCTTCCGGATCGCGTTGAAGTTCCGCGAAGCACCGTGGAGCGTCGAGATCGTCAGCTCGGATGACAAGGACAAAGTCTCGGTCAAGAAACGTCGAGGAACGGAACCGAACAGTTGAACGCCGACGCGACTGGCGTCCCAAGTGTGTTGGATACTTGGTTGCCGTGATACTGTCAGAATGGCTGGGACTCGTTATACTCTGGATGCGTCCGCTCGTCTGGATGTCGGTCGTGATCCGGATACGAGTAGAGGATGACGGGGCAGAAGCGCCATCTAGGGCAGCCAAGGGCGGCCCATAACGCTCGCCCACGCACATGGGCAACTGGAAACGAATTTCATCGACGTTGTCGTCGTTTACGAGCGTCATAGTGTACTAGCAGGCAATTAGATTAAATAGCAGATAGAGGGCGAGCAGGCATACCACCAGTTTTGTGGATACCGTAGAGTTTGCGGGGATCGATCCGACGGAAATAGTGAAGACTGTCCAGATAAGTGTCCCGTATTATACAAATAAGAAATTACTGACCATCGTCTGCCACCCACTCCAGTAAACTGGTTTCTTGACCTTGAGAAAGAGCCTGTTCATATTCTTCACGCGCTTTTGTTTTTTCCTTGCACACAGCGGTGACGACGCGATCGTCTGACGTTCTCATTTCGAAAGCGCATACTGCACCGCTGGCTGGCACAGGGAAATAGTAGACTGCCCTGCTCGTCGCAGTATTCGATGGATTCCGATATTTTTGGGTCAAGGTCACCCGAGCCGCAACTGGGCAGCGTGAGTAGATCGGATCTTCAGACCGTGGAGGAAATTACCGTCAATGACAAGTACTTTGGCTTTCATCTCCTCGAGCACTAGGTGCTCGCGATCCCCGGATCCATCGGGGGGACCTGTATGGACGATCCCGTTGCTGGGCGGCATAAGGGCTGCGGGGTGGGGAATTGATGACCTTGAGGCTGTTGGACCCACCTTATAACCTCTGCATTTGTACCCACGATGATTCCCGCATGACCAAAGACGAGGCGGGATTTACATACTAATCCTCGAGGTAGCGAGTCGTGGGCGCTGCGAGACTAGCTTAGGTCGTTCAGGCTCGTTCAGGAGTTGACTGTTGGATTGAAAGCGCCGAAAGAAAAATTGCGAGGTCGAGTATTAAAGCAGGCCGATGGACACTAAAGGATATACAGGCTTCAAGCTAAGCTCCAGTCGTGACTCCAGGCACAACTTGAACATTAATATCAATAGTAAATCGGACTGTGATTTACGATTTACATGGTAGGTGTGTCGGACCCACCAGGCGGTTTCCTCGAACGCTGTCCGGACATAGCCAGCATTTGGATTTTCTGCGGAAATCGTAAGTCCAACGACTGTTTCGTGACACTATATTGGACGCATTCTAGAGGTTCAAAAGGCTGGCATCAGTTCGGTGATTTTCGGTCATCATTTTAGCTCGGACTAATCGGCCGACGACGGGACTTTCTCTTTTATACTTAAGCACCAAGAACAGTCGGATAGCCGTCTTCGTCAGCGTTCCTTCGCCATGAAGAAGACGTTGTCGAACACTTCTTATCCTTTTTGGTTCGTTTGTTCTCTCCTACCAGCCCTGTTTGTCGCTCATTTATTTCAACAGGCTGGGAGGTGGGTACTAATGTAACTTTGTATCTTCGCTGCAGCTAATTTTCTCTTCTCATTCAGGAGTTGCCGCCTCCAGTGTGTCTTCTCGCCCATTTCCCTAATTATTCTCAAATTTATCTATGTAGTGGCTGCATCCTTCACCCATCCATTGGACTTTGCCAAAGTGTCCGTTCTCTTTCTTTCCGCGAAACGCGCTCTTAAGCCATACACAGCCGGATGCAGACCATGGAAATTGCCCCCGGTGCTAAAAAACCTGGGATATTGACCGTCCTGCGCACGTCCATTGAAGACTCTGGTATTCGCAGTGTCTACACCGGACTCACCGCTTCATGGCTGCGGCAAATGAGCTATTCGCTAGTGCGTCTCGGAACGTACGAGGAGATCAAGTCGCGCCTTTCTAGAAACGGGCCACCCTCAACGTTTAGCCTCATTGCCGCAGCTAGTTTTGCCGGAGGTCTCGGTGGAATTGTGGGCAATCCTGCAGGTGCGTAGTCGCACGTTCCATTGCGCAGGTTTATTCATTGTCTCAGACATCGTCTTGGTGCGGATGACCAGTGATTCAATGCGTCCGCCAGAACAGCGATACGGCTATTCGAATGCAGTAACGGGTTTATTCAGCCTTGCGAAAGAGGAGGGCATCCGGGGCCTTGCCCGAGGCCTTGGAACCAACACAGTGCGTCTATCGTGCCAGTGGTGTCGCGTTCTAACCGTTGTCCAGGCAAGAGCTGTATTGATGAATGTGCGTTAGTCAGGACTTTTGAGTCGGCATCGCTGACGTTTTGAGTCGGCATCACTAACGAACGTTCGCAACCAGGCTTCTCAAGTGGGATCGTGAGTGCCTACTTGATTTCGTTTCTGGTCGTAGTGTTAAACAACCGTCCAGGTACGACTTCTTCAAATCAACACTGCTCCGCCATTCCGGCGTATTATTCAACTACCAACTAAAAGATAATCTTTTACTTCATGTCACAGCCAGCTTATTAGCTGGTACTGTCGCAACCAGTTCGTTGTCCTCTGGACACTCCCGCCATTTGCTAATCGACATTTATCTATCTAGCTGTCTGCTCTCCCGCAGACGTCATGCGAACACGCATCATGTCCTCGGTATGTCCTACAACAGACCATTTCCCTTTCGCTGACTTCGCTCCCAGACGTCCGATGCTTCTCTCCTACATGTCCTCACCACTTCCATCCGAGAAGAAGGCCCTAGAGTCCTCTTCAAAGGCTGGACCCCCGCGTTCATGCGACTCGGTCCCAACACCGTCTTACTATTCGTATTTTTCGAGGTATTCATCCACTCTGCCCTCAATGGGCCCCCAAACATGTGCTGACGATGATCACAGCAACTAAAGAAAGGATGGAACAGCATCAAGTCATAGAAAATAGACGATAGACCTGCAAATGCATCACATCTACATATCTATACATTATACTACAATATTTCCACAACTATGCTTGGACTTTGACTGTATTCAATGCACTGTACCTGTACCACTCTCTAATCATCGTTATTATTATCGACTTTGCCCGCGCGATGTATTATACCTACTGAAACACGCCCCTTCACCTAACGTTCAGGTCACTTCACGCAACGACGCAAAGGTCACCAAGTCCCCGACGCGCACTGTCGGCCTCGCGCCGCCCCGGCTAAGGTCCTCCCTCCACATCAAATGCACCCCAAACTCGATCTTCCCCCGCGCGCTCTTCCGCTTCCGCGCCAGACAGCTAAACGGCTCCTTCGTCTTGCACCCCGTCGTCTGATTCACGCAGACCATCAAGCAGCGCCTGCAGCGCGCAAGCACCTGGAAGGTCTCCGTCCCAATCCGCAACAGATCGACCGTGTCCTCGATGAAGGGCTGCAGCGGCGGCGATGTGGACCCGGTCGCCAGAAGGAAGTTGGCGCGAAAACAGGCGGGGTGGATAGGCTCTTCGACGTTGGCGTCTCCAGAGCCCTCTTTAATCCACTCGTTAACCTGGTCCACCGAGGACTTCGAGATGAGCAGAAAAGGGGATTCATTGGAGAGTAAGATTGGTACGGAACCGGTAGCTCGGTCGAAGTGGGCAT